>JABFPJ010000065.1:0-77109 GCA_022817425.1 Gryon sp. ZL-2020 | reverse complement strand
GGAATTTGCAAAAAAAAAAAAAAAAAAAGAAACATTATAATCAAAAAAGTGCAACAGAATAGAATATTAGAATTAAAACCAAAAAATTGCAAATAAAAAGTAACATTTATCATGCGCTTCTATTTGAAATTTACTAATACTTTATTATACGGTGTTTGATGAAAAACCTTGAAATTTTTTAGACGATTAACAACGTGCAATTTGCCATCATACATAATTCATATCGCCACTTGTCTTCGCTTAACCTAGAACAAAATCATCAGGATGATTAGCGACCGATCTATTTGACTTTGTGCATGAGATTGTGTAAAACAACGGAAGTAAAATTAAAAATAAAGCTATGATTTAAAAAAAAATCATAATTTTGTCTATGATAAAGAATCAATTTTAAAACTATAACATATCAAATTGGGTGCTTATTTTAGATACACATATTGACCCTTACCTTAGCTTTCTACTTAATGCAGACTCAGATGTTGCCTTAACATAATTAATGATCACTTAAAATTCATATAAAAACTAATCCAGTTCATGTTTGGCGCAAGTGTCGTACAACTAATAATTTTTACGTAATAAAGTGTGATGTAAATTAGTGTACCAATTTCTTGTTTGGTCTTTTTTTCAAAGCATGAACTAATTTTCCTAAGAAGCACGTTGTTTGTTCGTTAAATATATGTCAATTTAACAGTAGTTTTAAGAAATCATTGCTCATGCGCACTGACACAATTAGTTTCATTTTTAGAAATTAGTAAATTTATTACAATTTGAAAAATGTAATAATTTGCATTTTACTTAAAAAATCTCGCTGAAATGTAATAGCTAATATATTACATTTCTAACCATTTTTATATCAAATAATATATATATCTCATATACAAAATTCATAAATACATGTATGTGAAACGTACATGTATCTATGTATAAATAAACATGAAAATTCATGAATCATATTTAAATTTCTTTCTTTTTTATATACTAAAATTACAAACGTCAATTAAGATACTTTCATAAATAATTTTGAAATATAAGTACTCTGAATTTTAATGTTTTCTAAGAACGTGAAATCTAAAAATAATTTAGTTAATTCAATGTTCTAAATTTGATAAAGTAAGCAAAAACAGTACATTTTACTGATATATATAGGAAAATTGGAAACAAAGGTAACAATCTCTGAAATTTGTCATTTTATTCCTTACAATGTTTTATTGTTTTTATAATCAATAATTTATTTCACTACAGTATTTCACAACTAATAAAAAAGCAATAGATCTTTTTCTGACGTACATTTGAGATTATAATATACAAGTTTAAAAGCTAAAATCAACAAACAATTGTTTCATTTTGTTTTCTGTTAAACTACTTAATGATCCATTAAATAGTCAGTTAAAGACACAAACTTTGCGGTACCATTGACCATCTCAATGTTGCTATCGCGCCACGACTTTGCTATGAATAATCTCCCACTCCAGATTCATCGTACTCTCACTTTTTCACTGTCTCATCATCTTTCTCCGATTGATTATCATCAAATTCTAATAACAATTGATTTACACCGATATATATGTTGTGTATATATGAAAGTAAGAGACGATTGCGCAATGTTTACAATACGAGTAACGCGGTTACATTTCACGAAAAATTGATACATTATATACGAAGGCAATTCCGCGATGGTGATGTAAATATGCGGTCATTCGCTCCAGTCATTCGACCGAACAAGTCGTAATAATCAAAATAATAGTAATCGAATTGCCATACAAATATGAAAACACTATAAATTGAAATTTGAATTTTAAATAAATAAAATAAAAGTTGACTCAAATTATTAAACTTCTGAAAATCTCAACTTTGAACTTTGAACTCTTGTATCTTTTTTCTTAATTTATGTTATGTATAACACAGAACATTTTCAATGAATTAAATTTTATCAATTTATTGTATGTAATGCATCACTAACATATCGTAATAAAGCAATTACTTCTTAAGAAGAAAATATCTAAGAAGGCATTTGATATTGTAGTTTATGTTAACATGCGTAATCAGCATCAAGCACGCACGTGTGAATTAAGATTACGAAATTGCATTTTGCGTTCATACATTCCGTTTCTGTCAATTTTCGAGACACAGAGAGCCCCTTCGAATATCTCGTAACTCAAATCAAACACCCAGTTATCTGTTTTCCTTCGAGCAGCGTGACTACCACCCGTCTCCCCACTGCGAGCCGATTGATTCCACGACCGTGATACTATTACTTAAGCCATCATTTATAAGAACATACCTTACACGCGTACGCGCGAGCGCACAATATCATACACAGCGCGGGAAAAAATACGACGTTATAAAAACGCGCCATTTGGCACTGCGAATTTTTAAGTGTACAAATTTGTCGTCAATTCATTAAATAACTCGTTCAATATTGTGGAACATTTTTTTGTATTTTCATTCATTCATATTGACATTAATATTGGTATTTCGGAAATCAAACTTTCAAGATTTTCTTTCAAATCAAGTTGTAATCAGAATTTATTATCAACGTCTGAACAAGACAAGTTTTCCTGACCTCTTCTGGTTTTTATTTTTCTACTGCAGGTCACTTCAAACTTCAAACGTGTTTTTCTAAATGATCTAAAGTTGATCTTGCGAAGTCTTCATATTCAACATTCAGTTGAATCCGATATATACATAAGTCAAAAGTTAAACGACATTACAAACTTCTTTTTTTTTTTACGAATTATTTAAAAACTTTTTTTCATTAATATACACTTCCATTAAAGTTATCTTTCATTAATATTAGGTAATTTGCATTACTAACTCAAAAGACCACTTTAAATGTTCAACAAGTATAGTTTTTGGTTATCTAAAAAGTGCACTTTCGGGACCGCGTGACAAAAAAATATTTTTAGTAATTATGAATAATTATTTATATTAATTAAGTTCTTAAATTATTTATATTTACCAAGCATTTTCTTTTGCTTGGTTAACGTAACTCTGGGTTAGGTTTAAATGACTCTTTTGTAAAAGAACAAATATTTTTTTAAAACTGAATCAGGTTTACGGAGTTTAAAAAAAACACCATTTTTTTGCTAAGCTGACAACTAAACCTAACCGGGAGTTAATCGAAGAAATAATTTTAATTTTAACAAACGTTTATGAAAAAGATTTTTAAAAAAGGAAATGTTATAAGGAAAAAAGGATTATCTTTGAAATGAGAAACACGAACGATTTTTTACTTGCGATTTTAAAGAATATATTTCAAAATATGTTCATCTCAATTGTATACCAGTGAAAGAAATGTGACTTACGTGGCCTCTTTTAATTAAAAAAAAGTATTCCTTGTTATACTATGTATAAATGAGAAAACGACCTTTATGACGTAACTCGGCTCAAATCCGGAAATGCTAGTATTAATGACTGTAGTAAGGATAAGCTACGCGAGTAGAGCCGCGCCAATGGCCGCGGCGTTCGAGTGCGGAAATGCGCAAATTGAAGGTATCGGCATCTCGAGGCAGCTTGTACCAGTGATCGACATAATGATCGCGTAACAAACAATAATGAAAATATTATGGAATTTTGACATATTTTACGCCGTTTCTGAATAATTATTGTGCAAAGATATTTTATGTAATTTTTAGAAATCATTATGCAATTTTTGTTTAAAACAAAAATTTCGATCACATCAAAAATAATAGGCATTTGAAACTATCACTTTAAATTACGTAAATTCAACAAAAGTTGAATTGTTGATCATTTACAATATTAACTGTAATCAAATTTCGGTTCTTGAATTCAAACAATTACATTTCGAAGTATTACTAATTACAAGTCTTTGAAATAAAGTTTTACTACAATGTATATAGCTATTTATATAATCTTTTGTTGTTGTGTTCATTTGACGATTATCTGTATTATCTTTGTGTCGGCGTCACAAGAAGCTTTGTTTCCTTTTCACCGCTGTTATTTTAACATATATAAAACAAAAAGATCTATCGATCTTTAAAACATATTTGTCATCGCATCGTGCTTTGGATTGATAAACAAAAAGGCAACGACAGTGCGCCTTAATTCATCAGTGCGTTGACCGGATCTCCGTTACGGATTCTCTAAATTAATTATTCATACGCAACCTTGACTCTCGCTGTCGATGAAAATCCAGCGAGTATCAAACAGTCATGGTCAGCACCTGAACCTGCGCGACTCCCAATACAGGTTGTTCGTAAAATCATACTCCACTAATATGATTTTTTTTAAATGCCTTTTATTTTTTCAATCTCCAAAATCATCATAACACCAAATTTCGCATTATCTCAATGCTTCAGCAAATTTCAATCGAAGAAGTTCATGTTATTCAATATTTATAAGCACTTAGTATTTTAAAATGTATGTTATGAAAATGTAAATTTTTAAGCGAAACTAAAACTCAACGCATTTTAAAATATAAACGCGATAAATAAATAGTAATGTAATGATATAATAAAAATGAATTATTTTAATAATAAAATGATAATAGAATTGCAATAGAAAAACGTTTTAAGTCTAATTTCAACGAATTTCATAATGATTATTACTCAGTTACAAAAATGTTCATAATAACTAATGAAAAATTGTAATTTACGAGTAACTCAGTGAAAAACAACTTTCTGTATGTTGTAAACATTGATTATTGAGTTTTGAATTAGATATGAAAATTGTCGATAATTTTGAGATATATTATAATTATTGTAATTAATATCGACTCAAATAATATTTTGACATGACAAGTTTGTTAATTTAGGGTGCTTTCAAATTACAAGCATCCGTCTTAATAATATTGCCACATAAGGGAAATTGTCTACTTAATTTAACACGTTTTGGACCAACAAATTAAAATTTCTTTTAATTCGATAATAACATACAAATATCCTCGTATTCGCGATTTTTCCAAATTTTTATATAACCATATTTGCAATTGGTTCAAAGTACTAAACTAATAATTTTGCATGAATTTGATCATAGACTTTCTTTAATTTCAAATATTCAAAACAAGTAAAAATCAAAGTTTAAATCGAAAGCGCAAAATCGTTATAAAAGGAAGAAAAGAAATCGCCAAGATTGCTCATCTCCTGTTGATTGTCAAACAATTACAAAATAGCAATGAACATCGGCATTGCCTCCAAAATGCGTCGCGCAAGCGAATACTTGTCAGTTACGAAAATCGTATACACATATATGCTCGAGACCGAAAAATGGGCCACCGCGACGCTCGGGTGTTATCCTTGTGCAATCTTTTGTCAAAGAGCGAATGCTCAAAGAAAGGTGTTTTATGTATCAATACACCGCTGAAATACTTAATGCCTCAGCGCTTAGGAGTGTTGTGAGGGAATGATAAAAAAAAGCCCGCCGACGATCGCGGAACCTTGCACAATGAGAAAACTTGAATGACAAGGTACAAGGCTTCGCAAAAAACGACCACTACTCGACCGAATTTCGTACTCAAGCCAATTTCCTTTTTCACAACTATTATTTCATTTTGACCAAATCTGACACAGTCGATTTTATTTAGTTGTTTATTTCATGTTCTTTTGCGATCATAAATCCTTGTTTTTTCAAGTTTTAAGAATTAATAAAGTCAACAAAGTTTGTCAAAAGATAAAAATGACGATAAAATTTATACAATGTTGAAATATAAAATATGTGACTTCAAAAAGGATTTTATCCCACGGCAAATTTAATATTTTAAATATAACCATATAAAGTTGAAATAATTGATCCTATTACGAAAGTCTTTTTGTTTTATTTATTTGGTTTAGACAATTGTTTCATTTCAATGGTTTACCTTTATACATTATATATACTTTATATATTATATACTTTATACATTATAGTCTTTTTAAAAGATAAGTTATTATAAAAGAATGATTAATTTTGCATTCTTAATGTAATTAATACTTTTTATTTAAACTTAAATTGCAAAATTGAATGCTTTAGACATTCGTTAGAAGAACTTGATACATGTTCTCGTCTCATGAAAAGTAATTATGCAAGTGTTGCGCGTGGTCATTGACAGAACCCAGAGCAACTCGGGCCGTTAAGATGCCGCGCGTATAAAATTGTACCTGCAAAAACAAATCGCTGAAAGTTTATACTCGTGACATCGACACAATAAATTCTGTTCCGATAAGAATACGAGTTTACTTATCGTTGGTGCATACTTAACACTTTAGATATACATTTTATGTCACCCAACATTGTACTTCTATGATATTCTGCCAAATACGTTTCTTTTGTTTTTAATAATTTTATTATATATTATTATTAAAAATAAAAAAATAACAAATTATTATCAAAAGGTTTTTCTTTAATTTTTATATTTTTTCTTACTTTAGTTATTATTAGTTGTATTCAATTAAGTCAGTATATAATTAAATGACTTATTTTATTATATATTATTTAGTATTAAGAAACTTTAACGTGAAATCAATAACGTGCTGTTCTAATTAATTTCATTTATCGTACTTAAGCAGTCACTCATTAGTGCGTAATTAAAACCAATATTTAATGAATGCTTACAGAATATTTGACGAGCAGAACTAGACGAATATAAATTATCGTCAGTCACTATAAACATTGCATTATTAATTTTTTACGTATTATCGCGATGTTCATAATCAATTTATTCTGCTACTTTAACTTCAATTGTTTCACATTTTGTATACCTAACATCATGTTTATTCTAAAAGGCATTTAACAGTTGTTTTTAAATATGTTCGAAAGTGAACATTCAAACAATAATTTTCGTATATTTTTTCACGATTATACTTTTTTTATTAAGTTAGTGGATTTTCAAATAATTGAATCATACATGTTTGAGAAGTTAAGGTAATAAATTATAATAATGCCCAGTTAGTGGAAGTAAGATGGGTCGACAGCGTAGTGCGAACTTTCTTGTGGGTTCCTCGGCGGGTGTTGAATTGCGTGTGTGTATGTATGCATGTAATATGAGCATGTATGCGTACAGACGATGCACGCCGCGCGAGTACTAACGATGTTGGTGACACACATTGAATTTATCGTCGTCGATTGGCCTTGACGAACGCATAACCGTGTTGCATCGAAAGCGAAATCCAGCGGGTTACCAAACTCCCAATGTAGACACGATCAAATAAGCTAATTTTGTCTCTTCATATCATGTTAACCACCTGTTTCATAATACGTGTTGACAATCAATCTAGTAACACCAATTTATTTCCATATTTTAGCGCGGTCAGTAAAGTAAGAATGTAGAAACAATTTTTAAAAAACTGTGAGAAATTTCTTAAAATTTTATCATAATTTTTTATTATATTACTTTTATGTTATTAAAAAAATTGCATTTTACTGAATTTCATTTAAATTGTAATTTCTTTTGGGAATTAAAATTATTCATTACGTTTGAAGATTTTGCATAAAACCCTAAAAATGGATAATAAAATAGATACTGTAATTTATCACATGTGCAATAACATTTACCACGTACTTGCATGCATGTTTACAGACTTGCAGCACATGATATACAAAACGTGTTCTAGGTTATGCATCGAAAAATAATTACGTAAACTTTATCATTATTTCTAACAGTGTAATGGTATGTTTTGAATGTTATGCACTTCGACATAACTCTAAAAAGTAATTACCTCAATGAAGGAATTTTTATCTCAAAATAAAGATTAATTTAATTAAATTTTAATGTTTATTATAGAAATTAGTCCAATATTCTGTCAATTTGGATCAATTTTCCTTGATTTAAGAAAGCTGAAATGCAACTTTTTGTGTTTTTTTTTATTTAGAAAACGAAAACAAATATTTCGGTAAAAATATAACAAAATTAATTAAAAACTTATTTATTTTATAATTTCTACCGCAACAATCTCTGTAAATTTACTTTTAAGTAATTACACTTGTAAAATAGCACTCCATTGGTCAAATTTCTATTCTTGCATTCTATTAAATGCACTTATGTTAAATTCACAAAATAAATGTGAGATAATCTTACATTTTATACACTAACTTTTTATTTATTTTATTAATACATATCAAAATTGCTTGCACTTTTTAACGTGGGATCATAATTTAAATCATTAAGAAAAATAAAAATCGACAATCTACTACAAGATTCAATGTCATTTGTTCTAATTTAGAACAATTTTTCTCTGAAACCCCAATGAGCTAATCTTGAAATTTGTCCAGTATTTCATCTTTCATACCAACATTTATTTTTTAAGTACAAACCTTTACGTTTGACCTAATTATGTCTCGGCTTTTATTCTTAGTATTACATATCCCCCTTAATCAATATATAATTAATTAATTAATTAATAATGCTAATTTCTTATTAGTCAAATTTTTCTAAATTTTATTGAAAAGGAAATATAATTATTAATGTGTGAAATTCTAATGAATTAATAATTCTTATTATAACAGAAAACAATTAAAAAAGAAAATTGAATTAAAAAAGTGATAATGTTTTTGTGAAACAATTCACAATAATTTAATAAAATATAACAGTTTTGAATAAGAAATCATTATCGTACGTTAGAGTTAAACATTATTATCAAACAATTATTAATTTATATAAATCAACAAATTCTAATTACATAATTTCCTTTTGTAAACAATTGTACCAATTTTACAGCTACATGATTACACGGTAATAAAAATTGCTACATAGTTAGATCATTCTTATCTGACTATATATATGCAATTGATTGTGTGATCCAACCGTTTAGATTTCAATGTCATTCTTATCCGCAAATTCGTTACATAAAAGTAGGACAAAGAATTTAATAAATAAAATTGAAAGTTGTTTATTTTATTCTGACTAAAATTACTGTAATGTAATCACATAATATTAAAAAAAAGTCTTACTTTAATGTAAGCATTATAATAATTAATGATATATTATTATACAAACTAATTATAAGTAACATTTTATGACTGTAACATATTTAATAAAATATGCTGACTGAAAAGAAAAATTTAAAAAAAGTGAATTTATTTGAAATATTGTAAATTAAAATAGTTCGTATTATATGATATTAAACAGTTAAGATGAAATTCTATGTAAGATTAAAGTATCTTTGCAGACGTAAATTTACGTTTCTGATTTATGTGACGATTGACAGACCAAGTTAAGTAATACGCCCTCAATCGCGTATGCAGCGAGAACCTTACAAAAGCGTAGGAGTATATCGCTACGTCATTTAACACATTACAAAAACTTTTAACTTAGATGAAACCATATCCTATTAAAACCGATTATAATCAAAAACGGAAATTGAAATCGATTTATTCTTATTTAATTAAGACCCAAAATGGGAATCGGTTTGAACGATTTTCTGTTTCAAATCTCGATCAGTTTGGATTCAATATTAATTATTTCTTAGATGATTTTAACTCAATTCTGATGCTTGTATCTATTTGTAAATTTTAATTTAACTTTCTGATGAAAGATATAATAATAATTAATACATTTTTAATTACTTTCTATAACAAGTCATAAAAATTAAACTTTTTCACTTAACAAATATAAATATTATTTACATAATTTGTTGTAAAAATCCATTTCGAAATCTAAGTTGATTCACGTATAAAAATCATTAGCTAAAGCCATTAAATTTGTTCATCAATCTTGATGATAATTTTTACAATCAACTTGTAAAACATTTAAATCAGGTGCTTAATATTTAAAATCAATGCTTTATTACGCAAGTAGTCATGTAAAGTCTATTGCATAATTGCATTTATGTATAACGTTCATTGAGTTATTTCAAAATTTTTTCTATTATTTGCAAAAAGAACACCGTAAATGTTATCCATGCAGAGTTCTTCGACAGAAATAAAAGGTATTTTTCTTTTATTGTTACAGGTCCCGATTCCATGACGGGAATCGTTTAAGTTGAATTCCGGAATAGTACAAATTTCTCTTTCAATTTTATCTTCAATAAAATGTCCATCATAATGCAGTACGTGGACAGGTTCCACGAGATGTTAGATAAACATGCCGGTAAGTTCAATTATGATAATCTTCTTTTGTCATTAGAAAAAAAATATTTTAAATTAAGAATATCAAATACTTTTTGTTAATTTCATATTGTGGAAATTCATAATTTATTATTATAATTATTTTTTTTTTCAAAATATCTTATGCTATTTCTTGTATAGGACAAAAATAATGGTCCTATGATAAATAACAATACGATAATATCCTGTCATGATGTCATATTGTTTTCTAGTCTACAATGTCACAATGACATAAACTTTTTAAGTTCCTAGTTATATAGTTAAAGGCAACTGTGTCGTTAAATGAGTATTATATGTACTGAAAAATGCTACCTTGAATTAAGTATATTTCATTTTAATCTTGTAGAAAATATTCAGAACCAAGACAAGAACCAAGAATTTCAAATTTCTTTCATTTGGTTCAAGTAAAATAAACATGGAGTATTATTCATAATATGCATATCTTAGATTATTTTCATGCAAAATTTACATTTAAATAATTTTCCATTTGATGTAAAAATAATTTTAAACCATATTTTCAAACATTAAACATAATTATATGTAAATTTAGATTAAAGTATAAATTGTAATATATCAAAATGAAATGGTATCCCGAAAGCATTCAAATAATGCACAGTTATTAGTGAATTATTAGATTCAAGGCAGTCATACCAGGCAATCTAATAAGATTAATAAATCAAACTAGCCATAGTAAAACCCAATTAGAAACCAATTAGAACTTGATTAAGTTTACTAAATCTATACAAATCTCATTTAAATGGAATGAAAATTTCAGTGTTTCGACATCAATATATTTTGTTTTAATTTCTATAAAAATTTTAAATGTATTTCTTGTTATAATTAAGTGCATTTTAACTTTACTGCTTTCACACAAAATTATTAATAGTAAATTTTTTTTTTCATATAATCAAAAAATTTTCGATTCGAATTGGATATTCATCAGGAATATCTCATCAGTAAAATATTATTACAATTCCTATGCCCTATTAAGATTGTTAATCGTAAAGTATAATATGTTTTAGTAACGAAGTTCTAGATTGAGTTTGAAAGTAGGCATTTCTGAATTAGAGACTGTTATGCCGCAATTAGCTATGATACGTGACAAATCAGTTGAGTGTATCATCTGTCAAGTTTTAATGCACCGTTCTGTATTCCAAAACAGTTCGAAACCTATTTCGAATGAATTCTTACGATCAGTTTCGCCCAAATTGCGCAAAAATCTTGCGTCATTGTCAAAGTCGTCTTAAAAACTTCGACAGTTCACTTGCTTCGTTGACTATTTGTCATATTTTCTTATTTTATAGGTAAATCTTTTTTACAAGACAAATTGTTTATACGTATTTAAGATATTACAATAATTATAGACAATTCTATTGCAAATCACTTTTAAAAACAATTCTGACATTCAATTTTAAGTTAAATTTTGTTTATAAAAGATAAAAATTATCAAAAAATACATTTTACAATATTTTTTAATGAATTGTTGTAGTTGTATTTAAAGATTCATTTTCTTAAATTTATTTTTTATTTGAAAAGTAGCATTACAATAGTTCATTCGTCACATTTAATTGTAAGTAGAAGGTAATTCAATAAATAATTGATACGTACATTGTGTTGCATATTATCATACTTATTATTATATGCATTTAATTGCACTGCAAATAAATACATTTATTTAAACAAAATAATGCGCCTAATAAACGACTTCAAATAAGTATATGCTTTTTTCTAAATATAACATATTCAATTTATATTACTTCTGCAATTACTATAATAATTTTTTCTTTTCATATTAAAAAAAAACTAAACCGACCATATTTAATAAAATGCTAAAAAAATATTTATGAAACATTTTATCTATTGTAAATTAATGTAATTTGCAACTGAAGACAGTCCTTGCGATTTGGCAAATTCCAGTCAACTCTCTGGAAATCCTTCGTACAAATTTATACATTTCATTTGTCCAAATGATTAGAAGCATTTGCAGTATGATAATCAGTATAATCGGTTAATCAGCACATTCCCTTAGTTCCCTGTTCATTCATGTCTTTTTCCTGTCTCCCGGCTCAAATTTTTATCACATAACTTATTCACAGCGGTATTCCGAACAATCATTCATGCAAATTACCGCGAACCCTCGAGGACACGTTCAAGAAACATAGCTTCAATTCATCGTCTCTTGGTTCAAGGTCGGATGCGCTGAATTTAATGAGACAACAGTTCTTCTGAAACCATTTTCATCTTACATATGGAAAATAAGGAAAACCCAAAGAACAAATTAAACGCATTTAAATAAAATCGAAAAATGTATTTTGCATTTTTTATCTGTTTTTTTTTTTTTTTTTTTTTGAATTTAAAAATTAAAAAAGTTTAGTGAAAAGTAAATTATTTCAAAACTAAATCATTTTATGTTGAGTTTTTTTAGAGCGTTTGAATTATTGTATCAAATTGGTTTATGGTTGCAGAATTGTGGAAATCATCGTAATCGATTAATCAATCGGAACAAAAAAATGTTTCGTTCCGGCGAAGGTTTACCAATCAGGGCGCAATATCACTTTACGTTTTATAGTCACAAATCATAGCACTGCAGTGAAGTGATGTGTTCTTTTTATTTAATCGCTTTGTTGGTCAACCGGATTTCAGCTAATGCAACAAGAAGGTTAATTTTTTAAATACAACGTGATTGCATTGTGAAAGGGAAGGTCATGTCTTAAATCGCAAACTTCAAACAAAGTTGATGACATTTTTTCTCCATTTGTTGCAATTTGAAATTTAAAATTTTGAAAGACTCACTTAAACTATCAATAAACATTTTTATGAATCTATTTTACTATTATGAGAAATTCTATTAAACTTTGGTTTTTAAAAAATGGAAAGACAAAATAAATATCGATAAATGACGAAACACGTTTGTACTAATATTACTATTTTATTATCAGTTTTTAGTAATAAAAAAAGTTATTTTTCTAAAATATATATTCTTTAACAAATAATTAATTGTACTTTGATTATCGTAAGAATTTTTGTGATTCACATATTCTCATAAGCGTCAACTTATATACACGAAGATTCTTCATTTATAAGCATAATAATTGTAAACTTAACTTCATCTGATAGTCATATTAAGTAATGCACAATACCGATGTCTTCACACAATCGTGACTTTAAAACCGCAAAACAAACAAAGTTTTTTTTAATAAAATACTATAATTAATTTACAATAACTGATCATTACCTTTTACTTTAAAAATGAGAGTCCTATTTCCTTAGGCAAATCTGATCGAATATGTATCACAATTTACCATCTTATCTACTATATCCCATCAAATAAATCAAGTTCAAAGTTCAAATAACTTGGGATGCATTTTTTTCTCTATTTTCGATGACACAAATATCTTTTAATCAGTATTTTGTTAAAGAAAAAAAATGAAAAAGTTTTTCTTTTAATACTATAAACAAAAAGTGCTAAAAACATTGTATTTTTTCAGACGCACGGACAACAAACTGGTTCCTAATGAGTTCGCCCTTCCCGACGCTGTTCATTTGTCTAAGCTACGTTTATGTGGTCAAGGTTCTGGGACCAAAACTCATGGAAAATCGAAAACCCTTTCAGCTCAAGAATGTGCTCATAGTATATAATCTGTTACAAGTGCTATTTTCAGCGTGGTTATTTTATGAGGTAAATTACTTAACGCCAAGTGTTTCCTAACCCTTGCCTAATAATGTAAAAACCAATTCCACCTTTAGCAAAAACGGCTTTTATTTGTTTTTGATTGAAAAGATGCTAAAACAATTTATTAAAACTAACCGTGCTTGTGAAATCAATCATTAATGACAGTCAATTGAAATAATTGACGAGGTATAATCAGCTTGTAAATTCTTTTCCTTATAAAGGGCAGCAAAACATTTTATAATTTATCCCGTGATTGTTTGACATTAAACTGCGGTTCGTTGCGAAAAAAAAAGGAAACATTGTGAAACTTTTTTTGCACACAAAAATGAATTTAGTGCGCTATTGCAGCATAAAAAAACGATATTGTTGAAAGAAGTATATCTTTATATACTTAACTGGTGAGTTTCATATTATTATATTTACGTTATTATTATTTTATTTTTCTTATTATAATTTATTATTAGTCCAGCTTTTTGCATAATTGTCACCTAATATTGTATACCTTAATGACAAGTTAATGATATATCCACTTTTCTAAGGATAAAAAATTAATTTATAAGAATTACTGACATTTCTTAAGAAGTATTATGATTCTAGTGAAACACTTCAGGGACATTTTGAATTTTGCCGCATGTAAGGTGAACTAGTCTTATTAGAAAGATATCTTGTTTCTTGATGTGAAAATGATGAAGTTTAATCTTTATTGAAATTAGTATCAACTTTTGCATGAATTGTATGGTATCATTCAAATTACCCTCAATATCGTTTTTTCGCTCAATTTTTTGTTCTCATTCAAAATGTTGAACAAAAATAATGCAAAAATGAACACGTAAAACATTTAATAAATTGTTTTGGACATGTTGAAGAAATAATGAGCGTGTGATATAATTAAACTTGCAAAATACAGTGTCTGATGGGCGGTTGGTGGACCCATTATAGCTTCCGCTGTCAACCTGTGGACTATTCGAACAGCCCGTCCGCTGTCAGGGTAAGTTTAACTATCAATTATTCTTTGCAGGATAAAAGTGCGAATGCGACGCAACAAAACGACCGACAATTTTCCTTGGGACTTCTGGAATCATCTGGAATTAAACATAATAAGCGGGATGCAGTCTTGACAATTTTTTTTATCGCTTATTGCTTTTCTTCCCAGGTTTTCTACGCATGTGCGAGAAAGGGCCGTACACGAGAGGGACCAGTATTTTTAAATCAGTAACTCCTTTTTATAGCCGCAAAAACGAATGCACGTTTTTGCACGTAAGAGATGGAACATTTTTAACATTAAAGTTGCATTTATGGATACTTAACGAACAGGACGTTATTTTCATTTAACAATTTGAAACACAGTGGAAGTCATTTCAAACAAGATTTATACAAAGGAAAATAAATCACATTGGAATATAACTTTTTAATATAAATAGAATGTTTAAATCATGGTTTGAAAAGTTTATAATTTGGAAACAAAATTTGATGGAAAAAACGTCTTGAAAATAATTGAAAATGCCCGAAGGTGGAAAGAGGTAGATTAGTTAGAAATTAAAATTAGTAGAGAATGAAGGAAGGTTTTTTTGGGCACGCAAGAGATTGCGGTGATGGTCATGATATTTCACTGACTCAGATTGGTCAATGGCCTTTGGGCGGTTGTGGTTGCAGATAGGAATGTCCGGATGGCTGACGGGGGATTATTCTCTAAGGTGTCAACCCGTAGAGTACAGCGAACGACCCCGAGTAATGAGGGTGGGTTTCCCATTAACACTTTTTACTAACTAATTTTTCGGTACAATACAATTTGTATTTTACGAAAAAAAACCAACAAACAAATTTGATCGAAAAATGATTACTCCGACAAATACACTAATACGAAACAGTTTTTGAAATATCAAAGTTTGTCTACAGAAAAAATATAAAATTGGCAATTCTGAAACTGAATACAAATGTATTTGTAAAAGTTATTTTATTATTAATAATATAAATTTTATGAATTGTATTATTTGCATGTTCTTGAATTTGGTACAATTCGTAAATGTTTATTTATAAGATTACAATGATTATCATATTCAACAAAATTACGATAATATTAGAAATAATTTTTATTATTCTAATAAAACATGTTTATTGCAGATCACGAAGAATGCGCTATAATTATGTAACTACAGTAATTTGTAATGATCTGACAATTAATCATGTGATTAACACAAAACAGTGGATAACAATGTAACTAATGTATCTGTCTAAAACTATGTTGGACTGACGTCTTTTTCCTCCGCAAGTTCTAATCCTATAAAACTCTAACTTGCCACACGTTGCATTCACTTTTAGTTCAATTTCAGTGCTTTTAGTTATAGATTTTTGTAGTTTTTTAATTATTATCAAATGTTTAATTACTAACTTATAAATTCTAGCATTAATAGAAACTTTGATAGAAATTTTTTTTGTTTTTATTATTTTTTTTTTTTTATAAAAAATTTATTTTGCTTTACATAATAAGAAGTGTATTATAAAAGATTATAATTAATTTTGACTTAATTTGCTGTCAACCTAAATGTAGTTTGTTTAATAGATTACTTTGTTCTAACATTCTATTAAAATTGTTTGACTTAATCCTTTGGAGATTTGTCTAGAAAACTGGATCTCATCGGTTTTTCAATCATTAATTTTATAACAGCATTTAAATATTCAGATCCAATTTTCTTGACGTATGATCTAACACTGAACAATTTTAAACGCGATTCATAAAATTGCTCATGTGAAAGTACAAGCGTGACGTAAACAATTAATTTGTACGTTTCTTCTAAACGCGAAAGAACACATTTTTTGTGTTTAAAAAATTAAACACAATTTCTCGGTTAAATACACAAGACTTCACGAAAATTAAATTAAATTCGATTGTTTCTTCTAATTACATAAAATATAACTCGCTTACTTTGACAACAGAAAATCCACTATTTTTCATTATAAAACAAGATTCCTTTTGATTTGATACGCAACGTAACCAAACGTAATTCGTAATATTGTTACGTAATAACACTTTTTTTAATTAAAATAATGTTTAAGTGTGAAAATGAAGCCTTATTTTTGGTACATAAAAAAAAATTAACATTTAGAAAAGCTCAAAAAAACGACTATTTTCTGTTAATTTATATTAGTTTGTCTGCACTCGCGACAGCTTCCAATAAGAGAAAGTAGTTCTTTCCTCACACTGCGAAGTTGGACTTTTCTCAATTAACTGTCGGCAGAAAATTACGTTACGTTTAACTAATATTAAGACGAATCACAATTTTAACTGTACGATAATATTTTATATCTATTACGACTTATAGAAGAGTAAAAAAGAGAACAAATATTATTTTCGAAATTTTAAGAAGAAAATCATATCATTTTTAGTATTATTCTCTAACGAGCCATAAATACTGCAAATTCTAACTAAACTAAATATATAAAAAATATATAAAAATTGTTACTTATATTTAGAAACATAATAATTATAAACGAGCTCAAACAAATTAATTTTAACATACACATTTATGTTAAGTCAAGAAAAATCTATTTATCTTCAAAGAAAAGAAAGAAAACAAAAAGTCAAAATGATGCATAGTTAATGATAATTAAACAAAGCAGATGAGTTAGGAAAAGAATAAGAACTGCGAAAAAAGTTCGTTACAGTAGAATTATCATATTTGTTCTTTTGCAAATGTAATGTGTGCCAAGATTGAGAATCGTTTGTCATAATTTTCAAGGTAACGCGAGAAATGGTCAATTGTGAAGTATTAGTCGTTGTCTAACACAACATAGTTCCTCGTAGCTACTGATAGACTGATGCAATTAACATTTCGTAACGCTTACCGCAATCATATATAGTATTTCAGACCTATTCACCAATATATTCACCAATTCAACTGACCAATTACTCCTAATTTTTACGCGAAGACCAATACACTACTGAATATTAACAAAAAAAGTGCAAAAACAGAATTCGACCAAAAAAGAACATGAACAAAAATTACATTGAAATGACTTATTGAAAATATTTTGTATTACAATTACATCTTAGTAAATGTAATTAAAAACTAAAATGTAATACATTGCTCATTTAAAAATAGTCCATTTTTTATATTAAAATTTAAAATAAAATGAAACTTAAAAAATAAAAATTAATAATTTAAAGTTGAATTTTCAAATTTTTGAATGACGAAAAGAGAAAAAAAAGTATCAAAATTATACAAAGACCAAATTTTATAAAACAAAACTCAACTAAACTCTAACAATAATCAATTATTTCAATATTTCTCCAGCAATTAGCCGTTCGCGGATGTAACATTTATAGTCTTAATGGAATACAATTCTTCATTATTTTTGCGCCGTATTTCGGCCAGCAATTTGTCTTTTATGATTGTTGTAAATGACGGTTTATGGACTTTTTGTCTCGCTAAAAGGCACGTTAAATTTCCTGGAGAAATATTCCATTAAAAAAAAAACATTATTATGTCAATTTTATGTGAGAATTACTAATATGTATACTTTTTTGTTCGCCAAAAAAAACATAGATGGTTCATGCGTGCTGGTGGTATTACTTTTCGAAATTCACGGAATTCCTGGACACAGTAAGTACCCAAATTAAACAATTGTATTAATTAAATATTAACTATGTTTCAAAGAAAAGGATATTTTTTTCTTTCTATTTTTACTTTATTTTGAATTTGCAAACTGTCAATTCTTACATAAAATGCAAGATAATTATTCGCATTATGTATTCAGCGTGGCTATTTAGGTTGAGAAAATACATTTTATTAAGGTCAAGATGCAAAGGATCACAAAGAATGACTAAAAATAATTGTGCAATTTTTGACTTTAAACTTGATCGAAACACGTCGAGTGCTTAAACTTTCGTACTTTGCATTTTCATTCAATGTTACTAGTAACTTAAATAAGAGTAATGTTTGTGTAAGAGAGCAATGGTCAACCAAACACTTTCAACAGTATTTGATAGAATTGCATTTTGATGAAAAGACACACCATCATGTTGAATTCTTGTGCAATGTATTTGCATTCATCTCCGATATTCATAAATACGAGTTTGTGTGCAGTTGGAAAAATAAACATATATAATCACTATAAACAGAGAACAAAAAAAAGAGATAAGCAATAAGCAAAAAATGCGGACAAAAAGATTGAAGGAGTCAGCGAAGTTGATGAGTCGTTGCCTTTCTGTTCATATGTTTTTTTTTACATTATACTCTTGTACAAATATATGTCAATCACTGCACTTGATTACAAGTAACCCAAATTCAAAATTTGCTTTCATTCTTACATTTCTTTTAGATAAATAAAAATTTTTTGCATTTTTCAAAATAACTTTTAATTTTAAGGAAGTACACTATTTTCGGTATATAATGTAGATAAATATGTAAAAGTAAAGATAATAAGAATGTTGTAATGTAATATAATATTTGACATTTCAGCTGTTCTTTGTGCTGAGAAAGAAAAACAATCATGTTTCAACCCTGCACGTCATCCATCACGGATGCATGCCAATGTCCGTTTGGTTTGGTGTTAAATTTACACCTGGTATGTATATACTGATAGCATTCACACAGTTTACAAAGTGTCGCTTAATTGCCAGTATATTATTAGGATCAGTTAATTTAATTTACACTCTATATTATATAAATTATCATCGCATAATTAGAACTCTTCATGTTTATTTTCAACATCACATTCAACCTTGTAATTACTTTTAAAAAAAAATTGTTGTCCAACTTCACTTTTGCAATATATTTTCTGAATCTAAAAGATAATATCTTTAGTTAATTTCTAAATGCAATCTTGAATTACATTTGTAATGTAAATTACATAAACTATTGTACAAAAGCGACGAAATGAAAAGAATATACAAAATTACATAATCTTTTCATAAGAACTTAATTACAACGACAACTTGTATTCGCACAAGTGAATCAAGTATAATCTATTAGTAATTAGAATCAAATCTAGAGCAAAGTTAGATATTAATGATGACAAGCGATAAATCACTGGAGCGGGTGTTAATGATGTGAAAAAACATTGCAGGCGGACACTCAACTTTCTTCGGCTTGCTCAACACTTTTGTGCACATCGTCATGTACACGTACTACCTCCTCGCGGCCTTGGGACCCAAGATGCAGCCTTATCTCTGGTGGAAGAAGTATCTAACCGCCTTCCAGATGCTTCAGTTTGTCGCAATTATGATTCACGCGTTCCAGTTGCTCTTCATCGATTGCAACTATCCGAAGGCATTTGTCTGGTGGATCGGACTCCACGCAGTCATGTTCTTCTTCCTATTTAATGAATTTTATCAACAGAGCTACGCGCAAAAGAAAAACTTGAGGCTAAGTGCCGCGGCCAACGGCAAAATCGCCAGCAACGGCGTCACGACCAACGGCAAAATTGCCAATGGAGAGACTACGAGACGAAAAGAAGCTGCGGATTATTACGTTAAAGGCGAAAGCATCGCTGCCAGCGAGCTACACATGCGAAAACCATATACTGCTGAATGATTTTAGGTAAGTACAATGAGTTGAATGTTATATTAGAGAAAAATTTCGTTTTAATCAAATTTCTTTCTTAAGTCAGTGTCAAATTTCATCGAAAATGCATATATGTTCTTAGTGTCTTATTATTTAAAAAATGGTAAATAAATACTTAAATTTTATTTAACATTTGTTTAACCAACAAACTAATTTCAAATATAACTGCTAACAAACATTAATTCAAATTGCTTAAGATTCAATTAACAAAAGTAAATGATTTTTTCATTTAAAATAATCTTAAATTTCCAGTGTTTAAATTCCCAAAAATTCGAAATTGTAATAACTTTAACCCTTATGTTTATGTCCTAGCGATAAGGAAATTACATGGCTCTGTTTATGGGGGAGCGGGAGTTATTAATAATGGGAGTTTACTTTCTCTCCCTAGAGAGGGAAATTAATTCTCCGTTACTTCACATAAAAATAATATAAAAACAAATAGTATATTCTGCAATTAGGGAAAAACCTTTCGCAACACGTGCACGGAAACTTTTTTATCTGTTTTTTAAATCTCTTTTATCTGCTTTTTTATCTTTTTTATCTGCTTTTTTATCTTTTTTATCTGCTTAAAAGGCGGAACTTTGTCAATTTCAGATAAAACAGTTCTACAACAGATTCTAACAGTTCTACAATATTATAATTGTAATCCTTTGGCGGAAATATTCCAACTCCAGATTACTTCAAACTGTTTCCAGAAAATTATTATTTTCAATTCTACTTCCGGTCGCCGGAAACTCTCCTCCATCTTGCGTTGCCAAATTCATCTCGTCTAGAATTGTTGTTGTTCCGTCCTTGCCATGTAATATACTATTTATCTCTAATTTCCTTTCTTATGGTGAGAAAGTAATCTTCTATAGTTTCACTTAAGGGATACCAATTATTTCCCCTTCAAGTGAAAGAAATGCCATCTTCATCCCACTTTTAAAGGAAGAAAAGATATATTTTCGATGCACGTGTGAGAAAAAAAGATTCCCAATTTCATCTCCCTTGATGCCTAATATATTGTAACTTACATATTACAGAAAAATAATAAAGTTTATAGAAACGATAAATTATGCATAACTAGAAATAATTGGCCTTTTAAGGAATGCAAAAATTGTGCGCAAGTTAAGCAATTCTTAAGCAGTCACGTGCATTTACCGAAGCAAACAAAAATCAGGCATCCAATAATTCTCTTATTCTCAAAGAATTGTTGAATTAATTCGTCGGCACTTGGGGAGGAGGGAAAATGCGTTTTTTTCCTCCCAAGAGAGTTTTACTCTTATTGGGTAATACACTATAAAAAAGTGCACTAGAACAGTAAAATGATGGATATTTCGTTTTATATTACGAAAAAGTGCACGTTTCGACTGATACGATTTTTCATGTCTTTAATTAAAGTAAGTTTATGAAACAAATTCTTTTTTTTCAACAAAATAATTATTTTTAGTCCTATAAATAACAGCTTTTTTAATTATTCAAACCGATACTTCTATGTTTTACACTTTTATCTTAAAGAACGTTGTGGAAAAATGTTGATTTTTAAACATACTACAGTATTTTCCCCCTCAAACGATGTTTGTTACCACCCCAAAATTAAATCAGTCAATTGACATGCAGAGTACCTTCTGAAGCCATCATGGAAAAAAACTCGAAATGAATATAAAGAATATATTACAGAAGCGTAAAAATTTCTTTTTATTATATACACATAACGTATATAATAACAATAAATTTTTATACTTCAAATAAACGTTGAAAATATTGAAAAATGTCGAAAATTTTGCATTTCTAGATGTTTAAACTTATAATAAATATGAAACCTGTTTTTATAGAATGAAAATTGGAAAATTATGTTTTCGTCTTTAATTTAGATGCGGAAAGTTACATTTTTCACAACAATTTGTAAAAACATTGGGAAGTTATTTTTTGATTAGGGTAGTAGACATCTGTTATGCTTTTTGATCGGTTCATCGAGCGCAGCTGAACGGAAGCGGTATCAATGTTCACCATTCAAGCGTTCTCATCGAACTCATTAGTTCGTCTTAGCTGCGGCGACTTATATAGACTTCTACGTCCTACTCCCGCATTGCAAATGTTACTATTCGTGCGCTGCTGAGACAAGCCGTTTTCTTTTATATTTGCTGTATTCTGTATATAAAATCTTTTGCATTTCTTGCGCATTGTTAAGAAATCAAGAGACACGGTAGTGTCTCTGGCCAAGTTTTTATTACAAAAAAATTAGAACAACTAAAAACAAATATATGTATATAAATACATGAATTTTACGTAAATTTACGTGAACGCTGACTTAAGAAACAAATTTTAATCCATGACATTGGATTTTCAATACAAAATAATTTTGTATTACAATTTTTTATAACAATTATGTTAAAAATACTTAACTTAATCCAAATTGAAGAATTTAACTGAAATGTTGAATAAAGTTTAAAAAAATTTTACTGAACAAATAACTCAACTTAAAATTAATCAGGAATTCCATATATATTCTTCGTGAAAAAAGCAAATTAATTTTTCCCTATGTAATTATAACACTGAATTGTTGTAAATATAGTTAAATCTGTTATTCTGTAAAGTCAATTATATATAAAATCGAATGTAGAAGAGTTATTGGTATACTATTTATTCCCTAATAGAGCATACTCTTTCATCTACGTTGATTCAACGTTGAATCAAGATTCGATAGTGGATTTCGCATGGATTCAACGTTGATGAAGGGAGATGTTTTATTCGGGTTATTACTGTAATATATACTATATAACTAATTTAATAACACCTTTCGAATGAAAATATTTTGCAAAATTATATCGATCATTACGACATATAAGAAGACCATATTTATTGATAAAATTGTATTATATGTTGAATGAATCATTATTTAATTTTTCTACAAATGGCGATTTTAGCATATTTAAGATAAAGTAAAGTAGCAAGCTTTGTTAATTCCTATTTAGATATAGTATGAAAGAGGAAGTAACTCAAAATGTTAGATTGAATCTAAACTTTGTCCAATTGCAGGAGGATGAAGCTTCAATAAAGATAAGTCAAGATTGGATGCAGCTGCAACAGCGTACTCTGCCTTGACCTGCCTACGAATCGTCGATTAAACAAAATCTCGAACTGCAAAATGCTCGGTTAAAAAAAGGTTTTTAAAAAAATAAGGGAAACAAGATTTTTTAAAAAGAAGTGTAGCTTTTGCGTTCGAGTCGAAAGCAGACGATCTGCTTGCGAGATACAAGGACAACGAGCGCACACGGCGATTCAAGCAATGCGTTATCATGTATCTGTGATAAGTCTAGAGCTCATCCCCGAGGGCTGACGACCTCATTGCGAGACGTACCCAACAATGCCATATTGCCGGTTCTTTTTTGCGTGTGACATTTTCTTATAAAAAAAAGGGAAATAGTAAAAAATGTAGAAGTAAAAGAAAATAAAAACAGCGCACGCAACTCAAAACGAATACCACTCTCACCTTCGATGCCGATCTCTTCGTCTTCTGCAAAAATTTTCTTACTCTCGGCTTTAAAATGATTGTCCTTTTTTTACTTTATTTTTAATCTTGTTTTAGCAATTTAAAATGGCGTTTGGTACTACAAGTCCCCACAGCGAATTAAGTCGACTGATGGGGATGCAGCTCGTTACTATCAATTCTTAGGGTTTTCTTTTTTTTAATCTTTTTTTATGTCATTTTAGTTTTTTTTTTTAATTATCAAAAGCTTATTTGTTTAAAAGCAGCGATGCATTTGTACATAAAGTTTATAGCATTTGTTCAAATTTAAGTCAGACTAGATTACATATCAATTTTTATGTGCAAATCATTTCTGATAAGAAGAACTTTGTAACATGGGAAAACAACTAGTAACAATGGTTTTAAGAAACTTACTTAAACGAATATTTAACATTTTCCGTTGTAAATAATTTATTGTTTAGATTAGGTGGTTTGCGATCTTCGATGATCAATGTAGATAAGGATTTATAGACACTTTTTTCGATACTACAAAGAAACTTGCAATACTTTATCTTCGGTTGTTTTATTGATTGTTATTTTTTTTTTTTTTTTACATTTTACATTTTATTGTTAAATAAAATTCAATCACAAGTATTGCTTCGGGGATTTATGAAGCTGCGATTTAAGGAAATTCGGGCATGATAAGAATTGATCGGACATGGTCGAGAGAAATTATCAACCAACCTCGGACAATGATTGATTACTCATTGACAAAGTCAATTAAAACAACGCAATATAATTGCGGAATACATCAATTACTTAAACAGCTATTTTGATATCACAATTTACCATTTCATAGAAACTGACATTTTGCATAACATTTTTATCCTATTTACAATATAAAATTGTACAAAGTACAACCAAATTTGTTCATTATCAAATCAAGTTTTACATTATTTTTTTGTAACAAGTGCAAATAGAAACACTGCTTTTTAATTGTACAATTGTAATTGTAAAATTGATGCACTTGTTACACAGAAATTCTAATGTTGTTAAATCTGAAAATTTGTTACAAATTTGTACATGCAAGTAAAAAGCAGTCAAAACGTTCACGTCCGTGTTCTTTATCATTAACTATCTTTGCTTTATATACAAATGTTAATTAAGATTGTCGCAAACTAAAGAAAAAAAATGAAAGAAAAGACAAAAAATGAAGAAACACGTAAAAAAATAGTGGCATTCACGCCATATCGACTCTTGTACATAAATTTACGAGCGTTAATATTAAGATGACAAACGTCGCCCATTTCTCGGTGCGGTCTGACGATAAAAATGACGATTCGTGCTATTTTGCGAACAGAATCATTTTTTTCGCCTTCTAAATATTTTATATATAGACTTTTATTACAAATTGTTACATTTGTTGTTTTTGTATTATTGGATTATGTTGGTTTTTTCTCATTTCTATTTATCATTAATTGTTAATTCGTAATTCGTAATGTATCGTTTAATTAATTTCGTTTATAATTCTTGCAATAAGAAACACAAATTTACTTAACGAACTGTTCTCGTAATTCTATTGGAAAACGAATCAAATTGTATCGAAAGTTATTCGCTTTGAGATGGAGCAATAAATTTCGCCGTAACGCGTCTGGAATGCGAAAGTGTTTCAAGGCGCTCGATTTATACATTTTGGTTCAATTCTGTAATTCGTTTGTGTATTCGCTTATTCATTATTACGAAAAATATGTCTTTGACTCTATTCGCAGATTAGATTCGAATCGACATTGGCTTGCTTACGTCGGACAATCTGTACATACATAGGCTTAGTTTTGTACTTCCATTTAAACCTTTACCGTTAATTAGCGGTTTTTATTGTAATGCGCGATCCTCTGATGACATAAAAGCAAGGAACATCATACACTTAATGTAAACTTGTAAAATAAAAATTCTTTTGAAAAAATTATATTTGAATTATTATTTATCCTATCTTTAAAAATGTATTTAATAATATTATTTGTATAGACATTGTATACAGTATGTATTAAATAATAAATAAACATTAAATTTTGTATAATAAGAATTTATTTATACATATGTATTAAATGTTACAACGTCGCAACAATATCATTTTTTATACAAAACATTACTATAACAGGATTAAGTAAAAAATAATATTTTTATATATCTTACTATAAGAGTATTAATGCTTAATCAAAAAGCCTAACGAAATAATACTTGAATTATTTGTTCACTTTTGTCAAGTTTACACGATTATACTTTAGTATTATAAAATCTCGACGTCATATATTCGTTGTCAAAGTGTCTTAAAATATCAACCACAATACTTTCACAATTTATAAATCACAATCGTTATCGCTTAATATGCTAGCATATATAGCATTTTTCATTAATTTAAGTTTTGTTCATTTAATTAGATAATTAGATAACAAGTACGCTATAAAAGTATATCATTAAAAGATTTGTTAAAATTAATTGTTAAACTTTGCTAAAAATATTTGCATTATACTATGAATTTTACTTTCATAACTATGCATTCATATATGCATCTAATGTTTTATAATGAAAAATAATTATATGAAGTTGTATGTAATTACTTTATAAAATTGCTTATCAGTGACAGCATGCTCATAAAAATATTATTAATATATCATCTTACTACAAATAATTAAAAAATATTTTTAAAAAACTTTACAAAATCTCCAGTCCATCTATAATTTTTTAAATTGTTCATAACAAATAATCATATCATCTAAACTGCTCTAAAAAATTTTAAAATTTCGTATAAAATGAATCATCATTCAATTAACTAGGAACATCTTTGACTACAACCAATAAATATAAGTTAAATCATCTTAAAATGTGTAAAGATCATTAAAATCACTCTAAGAAAATTAACTTAGTCTATATATATTCATTAAAAAACACATATTTACAATGTTTTATCACTAGTTTGCCAAGTTTTGATTTAAAATTAGATTATATTTACAAAGACGTTAAATCGACAAACTTAGGTGTGCCGTTACTCAATCGTTTGCTGCCTTCCCATATAATCACTGTTGAATTTTCGGTCGCTGCGTACAAGTGATGTTGATCCAAAGACCAGGAAATAGCAATTATGGCACAATTATTAGCATGTTTGTTCACGATTTCGCGAACTAATCGTAAATCCCAACTACTCCATAATCTGAAATGAAATGCTCAAGTGAATTTCGTTAAAGAGATTTAATTTTACATTGCAAAAATAAGCAATTAATTCCAACAAAATGAAACAATATTTATATTGAATGTAACATTAAATGCATTTAAAATAAATGTTTTTTAATTATTTTTACCTAATTACTCCATTATCTAATCCAGTTGCTATAACATTAACAGAGACACCTTCAGGAGCATTACTGTAACACAAGGCTGTTATTTTTCGATTCATGGACACACAACCCACAGGATGTGCATTTATGGTATAAACCCTCAATTCATAGGAAGCACTTTCAGATTCATTTGAATTTTTATGAGAACAATCGTACACTGCTGCAATATCTCCAAGTGTTTCACTTATGGTTAAAAGATCAACTGGATATTTGTCTGGGCAAGATATTGATCTGATGTACGATAAACTGCAAAGAGAATGAAAAAGAAAAAATATTAATTACCAATAAAATAATATATTTGTATTTTTGTAGTTGTAAACATTAATAAAATACTCACTTGTTTAGATCCCAGATTACAATATTGCCACTTTTATCTCCCGAAACGACGATACTGAATGCGCGTGAGAGGACAATTGATGTAACCACGCTTCTGTGAGCCAACAATACTGTGTTAGGTATTGTATTGAATTCGATTTTCCCTGTATATCCTACATGATAGGAGTAGACGATTATTCTTCCTGACACATAACCGATCCAGAGTTGTCCGCAGTCAGGCGTAGATGATAATATGCTAATCTGTAATAATTGAAAGGAAGTTTATGATTCTGTTTTTTTTTTTTTTTTTTTTTTTTTTTTTTTTTTTTTTTTTTTTTTCTTGATTGAACATTTTGTCTCCTATTATGTAATAACATAATAATATTAAGAAATATCCGAAGAATTCTCACCGGATCATGTCCAGCAGATTTAACTAGTGGTCTAGGAGGTTGTTCCTTCTTCGACTTAAGTCTCGCAATGCCATCATTTCCATTCCAAGTAACCAATGCCGCAGCCAACACCGAAGTACTTCCAAGCATACTCACTCCTTTCTCTCGATTGTAATCAATCAATAAAGACGTAAATTTCGGTAATCCAAAAACATCCCCCGTAACTAGCGGCACCAAGGACACTAGCGGTGCTCTTTGTTTCTGCCTCCAGCAAATAATTGGATCGTTTCCAGGTGCACCAACATAATTTCCCCACTTGATTCCCTCCACTCCGTCAATCACACTTGGCAAATTTGCATGCCCACTTCCCGAATTTATATTCAAAATGGGCAATGGATGTGCGGATCTAAACAACTGCGCAGGTGTTTGTCCATAAGTTTTTACCATCGTTTCCCAGGCCTGTCGCTCCAACGGATCTGTTATTTGTTCCACATCAAATCCATAGTAAGTCGCTGGATGAAAAACGTTGATTGCCTCAACTGCCGGAGTGCCAGTTTGTCTGAATCCAAATACGAGATCAATCCAATACGGTAAAACTTCTCTAACAATATCTGACTCCAATGCCGCTCTGTGGGCCAAAACAAAGATTCTCGCATCATCTCCGCACCATTTTGGCAATTCCACATTGCCAACTCTGTTGCCATTTTGTCTGACGCCAAAATTAAATCCTTCAGTGTTCAGCAAAAATTCCGGTAAATAAAAGAATTCGGGAATTAGTTCCTTGACGTCCGTCGTGGAATCACAACTGGTTAGTCTCCAGGTGGTGGCTAATGCATGGAAAGTTCTATCTGGAATATCAAAGTTGTCGTCTTGATAGTTAAGAAACATGCTTGTAAATGGTGGTAATCGTACAAGAAAATGTAGAACTGTTCCGGAATTACTGTAATGAGAACCATAGTGAAATGGTTCTTGGTTTAAGGCAATGAGGTTCAAACCCTCGGATTGAGCCTGTTTCATGTAATTGTAATTGTTTATGTAATGCTGTTCATTCTTCTTATCCTGTACCGCCATTGGTCTTTTGAAATTGCGATAGATCTTCGCATTGTTGAGATCAATTTTTTCGCTTATATAATCCGATAATACAAACGGAAATACCGGATACTGCATTAAGTCATTGTAAGATCTACCGGCGATTTTGTTTAAACGCATTATGTATTCCCAGTTGGTCAACTGACCACTTCGCCAAAGAGAAAGAGCATCGTCTAAGTCATCGCCAGGTATTCGACGAGGCATGTTACAGTTAAACAACTCTGCAGTAAACTCGTCGCGGCATTTTAAAGAGTCAAAAGCAAGCAGATAAGTTCGACCGGTGACTAGAAATATCTCTAAAGCTCGCTCCTGTAATTGGTAACGACGTTTTCGAATCTCACGAATGTCCTCCAGACGCCACGCAGTCCCACCAGCCATCGCCAGATCGAGACCTTCGAGGATGACGTCTGTTTGAAGAGTATTTTCGGGACTGTCAGGGATAAAGTAGAGATAAATTTCACCGATTAAAGCCTCGCCTGAGAGTTCAGCACGAGGAGTTACTACTTTGACGGTTGACATCTTGCGGATACGTTCACTTGTGTGTAATCTTTCGATCAGAGCAGTTGCAGTGGAGTCTTCACGGTCTGACACGAAGAGGTACGATAGTGGAGGTGACACTTGGGCTGTGTCAATTTTGCTTTGGAATGGCGGGAGGAAGAAACGTTTTTCGATGTTGAGATGGCATCTTTGTAATCTGTAAAGATTTTAAAGTTGTCTTAGTTTAATTCAAATTGTTATTAAAATTCATGATATTGAAATGCGAAATAAAACAAATGACATACCTTATTCTAATTCTACCTGGCCCTTCTGTAGGATCCAATTCCCAACTTCTCGGATAACTTTCCGGAAAATGCCAAAGAGCCATTTCGTGTGTCAGTCTTTTCACTAAGTCATGCCATCGAGCCATAGCTCTTGCTTCCATTGCTCGACAATGCTTCAATTTCTCCATAAGAACTTTTCTTTCTCTATTTTGCTCCTCCACAACAACACGTGTGATTGTCATTGCGTTTTCTATCAACTGTTTGACTAAACTTTCATAACGATTTCCAATTCTTTGTATCGCCGAAAAATTGTTCTCTATCCAGATATCGCGTTCGCGCATTAATTCTCGTCTCAAAACCGCAATTTCCTCTTCCCAGAATTCTGTCATCTCATTATTTCCTTCAAAGATTTTCATATTCTTCGTCAATTGCCATGCTCCTAATGCTTCCTTGAATTCACTGCAAGTTCGTGCTTCCGCACTTGGCATTTTATCACGTCGCGATAGAAGATCCAACATAAACATGATGAATTTCTGTTCAATCTGTGGATTGACTTCCAGCATTGACGACATAATATCTTTTACTTTTGGTTCCTCCATTAATGATCGAATCGCGTAAACTCTTGTGTTGTTAGTTTGATGTGGACCCAACAACCAGACCATCACTCTTGCTGCATTTTTTCTCAAGGTAGACTTTGTTGACCAGCCACTGCCCCAAAAAACTTTTCGTTGAAGTGGACTACTGAGGCCCTGCAGCAAAATGTAAAACAGTCTTTTCGAAAGTTGTAATTCACTGGCAGATGTCATTTCTCCACTGCTTGTAATGAAATCAACAGCTCGATTTAAAACTATGCGAAAACGTTCGTCCAATTCTGCTTTTCCCGGTTCACGAACGTTTGAATTTACATTGCCTTGCAGACTTCCAAAACTAGAAGAACGCGATGGATGATCACTTTGTTCACTTGACGTTGTTAAGGCTGAAATATTTGTTGAACTTGTTTTATTTTCATACTCAAAAATACATGAAAATCATATATTATAAATTAATATTGAATCATATAAAAACTTACCCAACGGTAAATAGTTTGTTGTAGCTAAATACGATGTGGTACTTTTTAGCCGAAATCCTGAATGATTGGTTAATTTGGCCGTAAGAATATCCAATTCACCATCAAATAAAGCAACTTGAGCATCCCTTGCAACAAATATGCACGATTTATTGCAAGCACACTGTAATCTTTCGGTGATTTCGACATGATTTAGTATTAGATGAATATCATTGACCGCTTGCAAGTGATGATTGCCAGGAGATTCTAATAACTTGCTTGCTATGGCTACGAGCAATACATGAATGTCACGATAAAGACTATTGCAGCCGCCTATATGAGCTGCATTAATTAAGGCCCGAGCCAAAGATTCAATTAAACCTTGCTCCAGTAAAATTTTCAAGACATTTATATTCTGTAAATGTTATTAATAAAACACATACGTTAATTGAAATCTCTAATTATTAATCTTAATGAAAACATTGGAATTATAATAATTTATTGAAAACGTACTTTGGTTCCAATGTCAGTAATAAACGACACTATAGAGCAGGAAATATTAGTATCAGCAAATGCAGTTTTTGCCACCATGGCTAATAAAGGTGGCATGGCCGCCATCATTGGTCCACGCAAAACTAAACTTTCCAACGCACTAATTAGAGGTTCACTTCCAGAATGTAAAGAAATTTGATTTGCAAGATGCATAAAATACTTTTGCTTTACGAATTTATTTACTTCATCATCATTCGCTCGTTGCAGATAAGTGTGAATTACCTATAAAATATTAGAATATAATAAACACAAAATAAACATATCAAGTAAGATGCGGATCAAGAAGGTATTGAATCATACTTTTATTAATGCAGTTCGAACTCTAGTATCTGAATTATTGGCCAATACGAGTAGAATATCAGAACGTATAACGTGCCTCAAAACGGATCCAATTTGACTATCTGGTAAAACACGCAATGCATCTCGAAGTAAAAGAAGTAAACCTTCGCAAACTGAACTCTGACAAACTCGTCTTTCGTCAGACCATATTGATTGTTTATCCTATTGAAAAATACAAATTGCAATAAATTAAAAACTAATTTTAGACATTTAAATATAAATCATCATTATGTTATTTCCATAATTAATATGCAAATGATTTAAAAATATTTTTACATTTGTATGCTGATTCGATCCATCACTCGCGGCAATTCCAGAATCTTCGCCACCACTTGTGTCTTGGGAAGTCGTACTATGTCCTGATCTTTTTGACAAACGTCCTTTCTGGATCTAAAAATTACATAAACAACATTATAATGTACAATTGAAATAAGCAAACAAACATTAGATATAATTAGCATAATGAATTTCATAATGTGATCTTTCTTTTAAAAAATCGTTTATTTACCTCCACATTCTTCAGAGCTTTGCTAAGTTTACTGTTCTCTAACGTTTCTAAAGACTCGTCAGATGTACAAACACTTGCAGCTGAATTAATTTTCATATTCAGTTTTTTTTCCTCAAGTGGTCTTAAGAGAAAATATATATTGTGTTTCAAATGTGTGACATAAGTGTCGGATGCTTGGTGCACAAGTACTAAATAATCTGTTATTGCTACTAGATGAGCAAACTCAGGCGGTGCTCCCATTAAAGCTCTCACAAGTTCAACGATTGCATTACCTGTGGTAACATCTAAACATACTTCAACTTCTTCATAGAGAAAATGCTCCTGAAATATAAGATCATGTTAATTTTAAATATATTCAAACATTCTATTAGGAAAAAAAAACTTTTATATATAAAATGTGGAACTTTGTTCACAATTATTATTTACCTTGCATATAGTCAATAAAGTATCCACAGTGCCAATTCGATTTAACTGTGTAGCATTAAATTCTCTTTGAGAGTGTTGATCTCGTAAAAGCAATAATAACGCTTGTAGTAATAAATCCAGTGTGTCATACTTGGCCCAAGTTCGCCAGGCTTCTAAAGCACCTTTTATTAATTCTGGCTCAGTGATAATAGCTTCGCTGCTTTGAAGAATAGCATGTGCGGATTCTTTCGTAAATAACGAGCCATCGCAAGCAACATCAAGGATAGCTTTTAGCATAAGTTTGCCGGCATGACAACGTGACGATTCCAAAACGCGAAGAATCAGCGATGTACCACCCTCCGAGGTAAATTGATTCGACAATTCTGAGTCTCGACAAGATAATTGTAAAACAATGGATAGTGCAAGTGCTTGTTCTTCCTCGGTTGAATGAAGTTCGACTACACGTGCAAATAAATATAAAAATATTGGTATTCCGCCAATCAAATTGGCAGATGGAATTAAGCCTCGATATTGCTGGCATTGGGCTTGAGCGAAGAGTATCGGACAGATTGAAAGGGGAGGCTGTTGAGAAACTCGATGTTCTGGAGCGGATGCTACTCTGAATCCTGGTTGATGAGGGAAAAATGTTCTAACGATTGCTGTAAAAAAAGCAATTGAATGTTAGTAGAAATTGGCACACTCAATGAAAAATCTTGTTTCAATCTAGTTGAAATACCAACTTGGATTTGCAACAGCCTGAGGATAAAGGTGAAGTAGATTTGAATTTTGTGCTTCATAATTGAGCAATAAATTATCTTGTAAATCACACAATTGTGAACTTGTTGAATCCATTACTGATTCCCAATCAATTTTTGTCTCAATCACTTTTGTTTCTACAGGATGTCGTAAAAATGTACCACCATAAGATTTTCTTCGTGTGGTATCAAACTTGCCAGCTTCTATAAAGAGATTGATCCCAGGGTTACATTTATTTAAAACTTAATGGTATATTCTATTACTAAAAATGTTAAGTCAACATTAATTTACCTAATCTTGACTGTCGAATTCCACTTAATGCTCCAGAAGCAATAAGTGGCGCATAATCTGGCTTTACGTTGTTTAGTAAACATTCCGCAAGATTAGTAAAGTTAGGTCCAAGACTTGCAAGATACAGAGCTTTTTCTCGGTTAAAAATAGGACATCTGAAATACAAATTAATATTTTATTCATTCAAATATTTTAATAAAAAATTCGTTTTTTCTGGTATACATTTGATATGGCCATATTATTAATACCTAAACATCATCAAATTCCCTAGATACCAAGCTCCATTCTCACTAGACCCAACTTGTCCCAACAAAATGCAAGTAGTTCCGGATTTCCGCGTTAAAACACCATCAAATGGCAGTCGTGCATTGACTTCCCTCCATCCATCAATCCAAATCACAACTTCTACCACCGTATTATGTTTATTCAAAACGATGTCTTTAACATTCATCGCCACATGATGCCATCGACCAGAAGGTAATATCCCATTAATAGTGGTTTCTGAGATCGTTCGGTTATTTTTATCATCCGGCCGAGTCAGACGTAAAAACAATTTGTCTAAATTACAGATTAAATTATTATCAAAATTCTTAAATATTTTTCGCATAGAAGTGTTTCATTTGATAATTACCTGATTTAAGATCAAGCCACATTTCTAAAACCAAAGACTCGTAGCCTATGGACATTACATGTACGATGGAAGTCGGCGCTGGTGGTGATTTTGAACCTACAACAACTACCCAAATTTATCAATCTTAATAGATGAAAGAATAAATAATTATTATTATTATATAGTAATTATTAATTAATTAATTATTTTTAACAAGTTTTGACATTTTAAACAAGACAATAATTTTAATGACTACAGTATATCAAATTATGTTGAAATTAAACCCTACCATCTTTGCTCCAATTGTCAGACAAAATGCCCCAATCGGCGAGACTTTCATTGTTGGTATTAAGTAAAGGGTTGACGCTAGTAGCCAAGCGGTGACTGTATGAAGGGCTTCGTTCGACTCTTAACCACATGGAAGCCGAACAACCATGCAGCCAAACTGACCAAGCAAGTTCCGTATGCACCGGAAGACAGATTGCGTGCACCGACCAGGGACTACAAATGCCAGCTGTGATATGTTTTTTGCGAAAATTATTGATTACGGTGCCAAGTTTGCCCGAGCGTTTCGTATCTTCAGCTCGTGGTTTCGCGGTCTTATTTGGTTCGATCAGATTTCGTACGGGAAAAGAGAGTATGAAATTTGGCTGTGGATTTGCGAGAAGCACTAAACGGAGGAGAGGTTGAAGTAAAATGAGTAGCGGCGGAGAAACGACTTTAAAAAATGATAAATACGTTGATAGTTCATCAGGGGATATTGATTGCGATGCCAGAAGGGTGAAAACTTCAACAATTGCTTGTTGTAAATCTGCAATTGAATCAATTTAATAGATTTTGTATTTAAAGAATATTATTGAATTAAATGATATTATTTTTTTAAAATAATAACCTTGATATTTTGGATCTTTAGTTGTAAGAATATTTTTGAATCCATTCAAAAGTCTCATAATTGTTCCTGTTCCAGCGAGCATCGCGCAACTCGACGTACTTTCTTTACACGTAGCAGCAACTTTTTTCAGACCATTTGTTACAATGTTCATTTTTTCGTTATCTAAGTCTCTACAAACAGTTTGTATTACCATTTATTGTAAACTTTATTATGTTTATTTATTTACTTTTCGTATATTTTACATTAGAAAACATAATTGAATAATGATTGATCAAAGATACTTACTGTTCACTAAAATGTATCAACAAGTTGATTGCTAAAGAACATAATGCAGGATGTGCATTAACGTGACCTTTTGCTTCAATTACGACATTAGATGTGTTGTTTTTCTTTCCTTGAATGCTGTTAGATGTTCTACCTTGTATTTCGATGTCAGCCTCATAACCATCGTCTGCAGTCACGTATTCACCCGTACTGCTATCGTCTGCCAGATATTCTGCTAAAGTATCTATTGTCATGTTTGGCAACTAAAACAATAATCATTATTATCATTAACATGATTTGTGCAATTATTTTGTAATCAACATTAACTTTTGTTTATTTAAATTTTATACAAGAAAGTAAAAGATTTAAATAAAAAACATGAATATTACCTTATTTTGAATTAATAGAATTAAAAGTAATCTACAAGCATGTTGAAAACGTTTTAAGTAGGTCAATCGACTTAAATTTTAAGCAGATTTATAATATTTTCAAATAAATTTCACTTTCAACATTGTATTTATTAAACAAATTTAGGAAGAAATATTTTAAACAGAAATAAACAGATATAAAGTTTATGATGTATTATTTCTTTGTCTTTCAAACTTACTCTTGGTTGTGAAATTTGTGGTATAATTTGATCCCGGTTTGATCTCAAAGTTGAAACCTTGAGAAGGGCTTCAATAATTACCGGCAATCCACGTCCTAACTTAATTCTGGAATTCATCAAGGTTTTTCCCAATTCTTCGGTAATATCATAGTCACCTGCTAAAACAATCACTCTTCAGTTCTCACAATTTCAAGTCACTTGTTAAAGTAGCTTACATGATACAAGTTTAAACTATCATATCTAGAATAATGTCACTTGATCTTTCAATTCACAAAACTCATTGCAGTACGATTTCATCGAAAGTTACATTTTGACTAATGAAGAACTTTGCGAGAACTATTTGCAACTCAGTCACTAAAGCAGCCTTGCCTGTTATAATCCGCAGATGTTTAATTTCAAGTTGTTGATGTGCTTTTTTAAATCTCTTAATCTTCATCAATGTAGAGAATGTATATATATAAACAAAACAATTTAATTAATTTGTTATCATAAAACTAACTTTTAAAAATGTCAAGTAAAATGTAGCCTTGTCTCAGACATGTAAACAATTAAGCAATAACAAGTAAACATTTTTTAACTTTTTACTTGAAATTCATTTTTGAACTAGTATTTATTTTTATTTAATGAGAAATTATTATTTTTTCATGTTATTTTTAAAATATGATTCATTAGATGGACAATTGCATGGAAGAATATTTTTGAAACTATATAACAAGAATAACGACTATACATAGTGAAATTAACTCCATATGTTTGCATAATGTTATCATAAAAATTCAGCAAAAGCGATTTAACAATGTTTTCAATATGAACTAATTATAAATAGTCATTTGTCGAAAATAAAAAAAGAGAAATTATGTAATACTCACACGACGGTATTATTAAACAACACGTGATAAGAGCTTCTAAAAGCCGATATGTTGATTTACTCGAATCTGGAACCAAATCAAAATAACATTACTGTGACATTCAGATCATCACGCATATCTCATTTGAATTACTTAATCATTTAATCTTATTCTTTTTTAAACAATTGTGTAATAATCGTTACAATTAAAAAATTTGCAAGAACAAAAATTGCTCTATAAATGTATATATATTTACTGTACTGACCATTGATACTGTTCGACGTTGATACATGCACAGCTAATAACTTTAACAGTTTTAGTGCCTTTTTTGAAATCGGATGTTTCCTTAGTAGAAGACGAAATTGCGGGGTACAAATGCTTACGCCTGCTGCAGTTTTCCAAGCAATATTTGCTTCGTAAACATGTATATCTTTGTTATTATCCATTTTGAAATTGTCCTTATTTTCTGGATTTTTCAGAACATGCTTCTCGGACAGATTGGCGATATTATTTTTTACAATTATAGAACTATCAGTCTTGTTCGTATTGCTGTCCAAATGAGTATTTTCTTCAATGAGAGTTTGGTGAACAGGGTTTGCGAGATCTAAGGACGGATTTGGAGTTGAGGTGATCATTTCGGAGACATGAAAATCCTCGATACTGCTCATTATGTTGCTACCTTTCGTTAAAATTACGCTTTCACCGTTGAACTTTTCGAGTAAAGCATTTGTTTCAAGTAATAGACAGTCTAATAAAGCTTTGATGGCTACATTATTTTCCAGTGAAGTTTCTTCGTCATCTGAAAAAAATAATAAAATTCTATTAAAAATACTTCTCTTAAATAATAAAAATATTCAATTATTTTTTCATAGATTAAAAATATCTCACCTAATGTTCCATTTCGTGAATTATCATGAACAATGGTCCAAATTTCCATAATGACGGATATTTCCAGCAGCGAATAAGCATTTCGACTGAAAATTCTCTGTGAAATGATGTCCAATACATGATTCAGTCCATTCATTTCTGTAAACGTTTTGTACAATTGTGCATTAGCGATTAAATTTCCAATAACCGACAAGCATGACTGAACGAGAAATTTGCTGACATTGCTTTTATCTTCTAAAAAAATTTTTTTTGCTTTTAAAAATGTCGGATAAAAGAACTTGATCAAAAGTTCCTGTTTCAGAAAGAAGCACGCATGATATGTGACTTTATATAAATGTGCCATAACGACATAGCAAAGCTTCGGATGTTCCAACTGAATTAACTCCAAATAAAGTTCAACAAAATCCCAACTTCGGTACATCGGTCTGTCGCTGCAAATGTTGCAGTTACTTTGATTAACAAAGCCACCTAATTCCTTATAAAGTGTACGTTCAAGTAGTGCGATAGCTGGACCATACGTTAGATGATTTGCCTTTTTCAAAAAATTCACAACAGTCGTTAGTAGGATTTTCGGTGGAAAGCAACAGCAAGTTCCGGCAGCTGTGATAACCTTAAGTAATCTCACCAGAATTTCAGAACTAAATGATTCTGGTTCTTTAAGCAGAGAAATCAAAGTCATGAACAACGAAGAGACGCAACAATTCTTCTCAGCCATTAAGCTGACTATTGGCTGGGAATAAACAACGCCGAGGATGTCAAAATGATGATTGGCGTCAGTGAGTTCGCAATTTTTATGTTTGATCTTTTGACAATTTTGCATATGGTAAAGATTTTGTCGGACGCGTTTGATGCAACTCATCAACGCTCCTATCATATCGATGACTTTTCTCGCTCGGGTCACGGTTTTGATCTCGTTAACACTTGGTAGATCCACGATGGTGAAAATTGTTCGTTCCACAAGTTTGCCTTCTTGACTTTCAGTGAACAGCTGAAACAGCTCGAGAAAATCTTTCAGTCTTTCAGTGGTTCCTCTCTGATGAAGCAGACAATAGAGAAACGTTACGATGCCATAGGTCACAGCAAAGAGGAACTCCTGCAACAGCGAACCTTCTTCACAAGTCCGCACTGTGATTGGTCGGCTGCAGGCATCTTCCAGGAGTCGCAGCGTCATTGGCAAAAGACCATTGTGAATAACTTTGGTGGTGGAATCGTCAGTTCGCAAAACTTTTTCCAACGAAGTTAGCATCAGTCTTGAAGCTGCGGCTTTCAAAGTTGCATTCTCAGTTCCATTGAAGTGGTTGGAATCAATACCAAATTGTAAACTCCAAAGAGTATCCAAGGAGAATTTCAAAACCTGCACTGACAAAGTATGCTGAGTTGGCGCATCGTAATCTCGCAACGACTGCAAAAGTTGGATAATCAGCAAACTCATTTCAAAGCTACTGACTTTTGAATTGAAAACACTTTGTAGCCTTTCGTCGACATAATCCTTCGGAGATTTTTTTGCGAATTTCGTTAAGGATTTGTCGTGAGATTTGATCTCAGACTTTGGCTCTTCGTCACTGCGTATGATGTTGTCGAAGTATTCGAAATCCATCGGATTCAGACGAATCTTTAGAGTTAAGGATCTTGCTTGGTCAATTCCATCGCTGAAAATTTCAGATTCGCTGCTGACGGTTTCCAGATGTTGACTGTCAGCTTTGAGTTTGATGTTTTGATATTTTCGGTGATCGTGCTTTTTCATCTTTCTTCGTCTGGATTGGCTGTCGGTGCAGTTGCCATTTTTGTGATTCTTCTTTCGAAGATGTGGTACTATGTCCACGGTGTCGACTGCGTCGTCGTTGCAATAAAATTTGATGTAAGAGTTGGGCTTTTCGGTATCGATGTTGCCTTGAAAGGCTACGGGAAATAGCGCAAGTAACAAAGTTACAAGATCTTTTGCACATGATATACCCCGAACTCCTAACAGATGAAGCGTCACGAGTATTCTCCATCCTCGATCTTCCATCAAATATTTACGTAAAATGGATAGTTCACTGCCATCGTCCCGACTAGCGCAGAGATTATGCACGTCAGATAGAAGCTGACCGGTTATTGGAGTTGATATGCTGCTACCTATTGAACTAAAATATTTTGTTTTATTATTAATCTTTATTTTAATAATATTATTAAAAAATATTATGACATGATAAAAATACATGTTAATATTAAAAAAAAATAAAATTTAATATTTATATAAGTCGTTTGAAATTATTGTGATTTCTTGGACCAATATACAATATAACAATTCTCTGTGTAGCTTTCGATTGTCCATTTTCTCAAGAAACTTATCACATGTCTTATCAGTTTAAGTGATTATTTATATTCTGTGCCATGATAAATTATTTGCAATAATAGATTTATGACACCTTTAACTCAAGAAATACAAAACATACTATTATATTTCATTATCTTTAAGTTTTCATATTTTCAAACAATTTTTATACATGAATTCATAAAAAATACAGTGTAGTTTGTCCACAAAAATTTTGAAGATAATTTGATACTAACGTGACAATTTTAATATTTAAATGTCAAATTGCGTGTTTATAAAGATGCACGTTCTTTTTGTCCTAAATTAAACGTTAAATAAACTATAAAAGAAAACGATAAAATTATATAAAACTTCGTTCCTCGTTTCCACTTTTGACTTCTAACCTTCTCTATGTCGAGTATGATTGTGTATAATATCTTTCATATTATTGTCAGCATATAATAGACAATTAAATTAATAATGTAACAAACATTTCTATAGCTATTAATATTATTTCAATTGTACATAACACAAATTTAATAAAAATTAAAAGTACAGTACTCATGATATTGAATATAAGACTTTAAATAAAGTTTAAAATAATGTAAAAGAATAAACTAATGATATACATTAATTAAATAGTTATTTTAATTAACTCAAAATTTGTAATTATTTGTTACCTTGCAAAATCACAGAAAAGCATTTACTATTGTGCATTTAACAATTTGAAGCATAATTCTAACGGCCTCGTTTGAACTTTGTGATGTATTTGTGATAACTCAGAGTAATCGAACCACATAATTATTCGTTATATATTGTTGATACATTTATACTATTATATCTATATTTAATTAATTTATTAGTTTTTCATCGTTAAGTTTATAAATCTAGGTCGGTAATGCTATGATAGTTTAATTGATTGATAAAAGTAGATTTTTTAATATTTTTTTCGTATTTTTCTCGATTTAGTTTTACAATGTACACTTCAAGACTTAGCAAAATTTCATTCTGAGCAAATAATAGTACATTATGTATCAAGGGCGGAACAATAGCGATTATAGTAACCGAGTATTGTCATTTCCTACGAGGCAATAATCGCTGTTCGGAGAGATCGGTTAATAGCTTATTATAATCCTAGTACTAAAAGTACTTATCGTGCATATGTGGTGTAATAGTATATTTTGTACCAAGGGAAATAAAATTGTAAATTCTTTTTCTCGAGCGAAGTTTATACCTGAGGCAAAGCCGAGGATTGTAACCGCGAGAAAAAAAATGTAAGTTTATTTCCCATGATGCAAACTATATTTTACATTACAAAGAAGTCGTAAATGCAGTTTACAAAAATCTAATCTGTACCATAAACTGCATTTATAGCTCCCTTGTGACGTAAAATAGTATTATTATTTTCTACATATAGTTTATTATTGACTATTGATCTATTATGCCATATTATATCAACGTCACTCAACTTGCTGACTAATCTTATATATCTTATTTATTTGTAAATTCAGAAACGGTGTGATTTTTGTCACGTTACAACATTTTCTAATTATCAATTTAATATTAAAATGAAAATCAAATACTTTTCAAAATTTGCCATGCCATTTTCTATATTGCAATGATAATTTTATATTATTATCTTTTATAAATATTCGCTTAAAACTAATATAAATCAAAATCATTTATCAATTTTCCATTAATCAAAATTTATTTTTCAATTTCCTTTCTTTCCATCATTTTATCACTTCTTACCAGAATGAAAGAACATCCTTTACATCTTGACCTTCTTTTAGTTGTGAGAGTAGTTCAGCAAGAAAGATATCCAACCACGATGATTTCTGAAAAAAATGAGAACAACAATTAAATATATGCATTACCTACGTCATTCTTTATTTCAAAGCAAAAGACATAAATATAATCAATGCAGCTGATAAAAAATCGGAAAAGCGATATTGTGAAAAAAACATTGAATACCAATCAGTATCAATTCATTTTCTTTTTTCTTAAGAAAGTGGACAATTATAAAACAGTCTGATAAAAAGAAAATATATACAAATTTTACTTGAGTAATTAAGTTTCTTTTTAATTAAGTTGCCATTTTCTTGAGATTATTTATTAATTATAAAAAATATCAAAAACATACATTGAGATTATAATTTTAGTATTTTTATATAAAATGTTATTCTTTCTTCATTTTCTTAGTGAATGTGCTAATCAAGTAAAGCACTGAGTGAAATGATTCACTTTTATTGAAATGACAATTATTGAACTTTTATTTATTTTATTAATTATTAATTTCATTTGTTTTAACAATGAATTATGAATCATTTTATATAAGAAAAAAATTGCAATTTTAATTTAATTTTTTATGATAAAAATATTTAAACAAAGAATTATTTAATCTAAAATTTTTCAAATCATGAAAAACCTAATGAATTGATCATTCATTGGGATTTTTAATATTTATTGTTACAACGATTGACAAATTACTTCTTAAAGGCTTTTCTATGAAACGAGATCTGGTTACTCCTGAACGAAATTCTTAAAAAGTAAGTATGTTTTGATGGAACTGAAACCAGCGTTACAACTCTTGCGTTCGTGATATTGACATATACTTATAAGTTATCTTCTCGCATTACTTGAAGACGGGATTTACGAAGACGTGAAAACACAATGTTGTATTTATATTAATTATATTGTCTTCATTTATAAAGTTGATTTTACGATGCCTAAATTTTACTGCATTCGTTATAAGTATACTATTTAAACGAGAAAAAAAACTGAATCAATGTTTAATTATTCACTTATAAGTAATTATAAACTAAAGATATTTTTATTTAAATGAATGAAACATTTTTATCTAATGTTAACAAAAAATTAAGTTAAAAATAAAATATTCCGAAAAGCCTTAGAGATTTGCGACGTTACGACAAAATTAGAGTTTGAACAATATTGGATCAACCGTTAATTTAATAGTGAATCCATACTGAACTATATACATTTGAAGTCTTAAATTCTTTAAAGCAGAACTTCAGATTCTTTTCAACATACTTAAATTCGTGTAAATATTGTTAAAATAAATATTGAGCAAATATAAAGTTATCAAAAATTGCATTTACTTATATATAAAATTATATGCTTTTAATGAAACAATATTTTGTTTTGAGTGAGAATTTGTAACATACGAAGCAATCAAATCACATGATACATTTTATAACATCTACCTATCAATCTATCAGTTTATCTATCATTCTATCATAAAATTGTGAAGTTCTATATATAGTATCAAACTACTTCATATTATGTACATTTATGTTTCAATATAAAATATAATTACATAATAATTATTAGAAGTTTTGTATTTATCTTAAGATCATACATTTTATTAAAACATTTTGTTAAAACAATTTATGTAAATATTAAATCTGAACACATATGTTTTGATATATACATTTTGATATTATTTATGTAATTTTTGTTTTTTATGTAATTATGCTTATTTATAATATTTTAGCTTGCAGATCCAGAAAAAAGTAGTAAACGAATAATTAATTCATTAAGTAATATCATTATATAAAATCAGAAAATAGTAAATTGATATTTATTCTTAGACAAATATCATTTATCAAATATTTTCATAGAAGTGAATAAAGTTACCTTATGCGTGGCATAAAATGTACAATTGATACTAATTCCCTAACTATGTTATTCCAAATATATCTACTTTTTTAAACAAATTATTGTATTGCTAAAAAATATAAATAAAATTACATAAAGATAAATTTTTTCATGTCTGCTGATTTTAAATATTAAACCAAACTTTAACTTCACATTATAATTACGCTTTAAATTCTATGTTTCAAAAAGCTATAATATATATTAAAAAAATTGAATGTATTTGTCCAAAATTGTCAAAATTGTTTGATTGTCAAACTTATTCAAATCGAACTAAAACAAGACAAAAGAGCAGTTTAATAATCAAATTCCACGAGAAGCGAAAAAATTTATCTACAAATGTGTCATTACACTTTGACTTCGATCGAATAATTTGTTTCCAACTAAAATTAAAAATGAAACATTCAATTATCATACTCCACACCCATCTTTCACTGTTACATCCACGATTCAATCATCTTTTCCTTCCAAAAGATTTCCTCTTAACTTTATCTTCTGAGGTCAAACACAACGTACATTCGTACTAAATAATCAATTCTTCTTCGACAAATCTTCTCAGCTAAAAGCCCCTTTTATGTGCTAACGTAAACAAAGCTTAGCAGAACGAAGCATTTTCGTTTGCAAAGTCGGACAACAAGACGTTAACCCTTTCAACATTGAACAACGTTTATGTTCATTTCAAAATTTCAATTCAAATGCATATAAATGTTTAAAATTTTGTTAAATCCTTTTATCAGTTAAGAAGGTTTAAATGTAATGTCTCATAATAAAATACTCTAATATTCTACAAAAATGGTTAATAATAAAATATTGCAATGTCTTATATTGAGATACTTCATTACTCAAGATAATTTAGGTATCTTATAATATCGTTTTGCAATATTTCATTTCATGTTGCAATATATTAAAGTGTTTCATAGTAAAATACTGAGATCTTTTACATTAAGACACTTAGTCTTGTTGTCTTGTTTTCTTGTTCTGTCAATACATCCATCCACTAAGCTCTTCTAACTCATCACCAGCAACCAACTCTTTCTTTCAGACCCAAAACATTCGAAAAATCATTGAATCCAAGTACCTCAGGGTTTTGAGGTTCCGCATGGACGAATTGGTCCCAAAAAAGTTGAAGTTTGTTTTCCATAGGCATTCCTTTCTGCGAAGCTCTTCTGAGACAACAGTTCACACTTCACATCAGACAATGGGAGTCCTCATGTTTGCTGAAACCACTGTAACCCGATGAATCAAATGAACATGTTCCATCCAACTGAATTATCCATTTTTACAAACAAAAAAGAAACAATAGATACAAAAAGGATGCAAAAAATGAAGAGAGAATAGGAGAGAGAGCAAATTATTTTCGCGAGGTCAGCTGGACCCGTTTGCACATTGGCATGCCGTTGTGAGCACGACTTGCAACTGTGATTGGCTTATATAACGTCTCCACATCCCCGTAACGTAAGTGTCTTCGCGAACAAGAGTAATAGAGTACCAACCCCTGCTGGTAACTGGATTCTTATAATCCACCGGTATTTTAATTGCCGTCCAAAAAGTGAAAGGAAGAATTGGTCGGTGGTGTTTAACTGCCGGCTTGTCGTTGGTGCTAACGTGCCGTGCGAAACAGAGCAGCGCAACTGTCCAGGTCTCTCAATGAACTCACGATACCACGGCGGAGTTTTGTTGTGACTACGAGGGAGGGGTTACTTGCAGGGCCGCAGCTCGTTTCTGATAGTCAATATGGAGCTTCATCGTTCATGCCATCCTGACAATTTATCAACCAAACATGACACTCCAGGCATTGACCGGCGAACCTCTCGTGAATGCAACTATTTGCACACAATTTAACCATCTATGTATTCACCTGCAAACATTTATTATCATTTTTATTGAATGTACCAAACTTTAAATTTCGTATGTTCATTTAAAATTAATTCAATAAAAGATATACAAAATTAAGACAAAAATGTTAAATGTTTTATAATTCAACATGAGACATGAAACAATAAAGATATAAGCTGCTAATAACAATTTAATTCTTTAAATATTGTACTTTTTACGTCTGAAACACTCAAATAATATCTTCAAAATGTGATAAATTGTAACAATGTTTAATGTTCAAATACTCAATATTAAGCGTACATACTTAATTTAAACTTTATTTAATAAGAATCAGAAAATTGCATTATGAATTATGCTCTACAAGAAAAATTAGTTAATCGCAGTAGCTTATCATTAGATTTTAAAGCGATAAGGCATTATTAGATTAATCTTACGTTTCAAGATTTGGTCAATTTAATATCACAATGCACGACTCTAAAATGTAGTATCAAATAATGTAAGATTAACAATGATCTTAATTGAATACACATAATGTTTAATGTATCACATTTTCTTTTATTATTTATAGATAGGGTTTAAGGTTTAAAAATATATTTAAAAAAATGGATTTTGATATACAATAATGAACGGACTTGTGTTCTATCCCATATATTTCCAATTCAATAAAAAATAACTTTGACATCAATCATGATAAAAACTCATGAAAGAATAGCTCTTTCATTTGCATACCATAAAGAATGGAATAAAATGATTTGAATTTAACTTGTGCAATCAGCTTGATTTAAAAGCAAATTAAACTGTGATATAAATTTTCCGATTATCAAGTTTGTTTTTCAAATTAATCGATGTGTGTAACTTTATTATGTCACGATTATCGTTCAATTTTTTTTTAATTTTTCGTATGTTAATATTTAGTAATACACATCTTTATAGAAGATCATGTACCTCTTACTCTTAGCGCTCGATATATTTGAAGTAACTTCATAAAATTAAAATGTTTGTCTTATAAACAAAGTAAGAAGTATTGGAAAACATTTTACATAATAAATTCCACGACATTATTTTGAGATTATAATGTTACACCTAGAGCGTAAATTGATATCTAAGTCAATCCTTCTTGTTTTATTGCACATATACGTTGTTCAAGTACATTTTATTAGTTACCGTAAATAAATAATATATATATGCAATTCAGTCGCCTCATTTGAATTTATTCAGTGTGGATAATTGTCAGATGAATAAAATAATAATAATAATAATATATAAATAATAATTTAAACAGATTTATATGTGAAAGTATATTGATTTGAATGGAAAATTATTAAAAGTAATCTGAAACGAAGAATATGAGACGTAAGTAAGAAAAAAAATTAAGTTTGTCAAGAAGAAATAAAATGATTTTTAAAAAACTTCTAATCTATAGAAAAGATGCGACATTAGTTTGCTTAAAACACATATAGATAGTCATTTCAAGTACTGCACTCGACACATTGACTCTATAAAATATTCCCAGAACATTTCCATGATGTTTCAGGAATGCGTTGTCATATAAATTAAATACGGTTTTATACGGTCATTATATCTTTATCTTATACAATGTGTCTTGTGTATGAAAGCAATCATCGTTATGCTTCATCTCGATAAGTTTGTTCTATGTAACGATAATCCAAATCAACAATATCTCAATTCATAGATTTTTATTTTACTTGATATTTTTTTCTGGTTTCTGTCTAACTGACTTCAACTGAAAAAATAAAAAGTTAAAACCCGTGTCAGTTATTATTAACATTCCATTAATTTTTGTAAAACTAATACATTTTAAATATAACAAATGAATCTAAAATTTCAAATTTAATCAGTTAGTTAAGTTATTAATTTATTATTTAATTATAGAATAAATAAAAAGTAATGCAACGAATGAAAAGTAGTATATTATAGCTTTTGAATACAAAATTGTCTATAACAATGCAAGAAACTCTTCCAGCCTTCATCTCGAACAAACAGTTGATAACCGCGAACACGTGCAAACAAATCAAAGACAGTTGTATGTGCAGTGGGTATAGCGAAGAGCGCGTTCGTCGATCAATCTTTGACACTTCGATAGCCGCTCGTTTATTATTGCAATATTCAAGTTATCTAAATAGAATTTCTCCGCCTTTGGTTAATTAACTCGCAAAAATGATAAGCAATGACAATTGGCGGCCAGTTTTCCGCTGATGTTTTCTCCGCGTGGGAAAAATGCACTTCCCAATCGACCAACGTCATCCGCTCGGGAGATACGACAATTTCGCTTAAGAATCTGACTTTTTTTATAAGCCGAAGATTTTATTTTGCATTGTAATATATACATGTGTTTTTCAGTTCCAACATCTGTAAAAGTTATTGCAAGATTAAAATATATGTTTGTAAATATAAAACTTTTAAATATATGTTATTTTTTATTTTTTTAATAACTCACTTTAAAGGTTTATAATTAAAAAAATTAATGTAATGTAATATAATAAAAATTTTAAGAAGAAACCACAAAACAATTAAATAATAATTAATCATAATGTTTGTTTGACAAAGTTAACTAGAAAAATCAATTACATAATTTTGCATAACAAAAAAAATGAATGATTGATTACTAATAATAAAAATGAAGGTAAAAACAGTTCATTGACTTTAGTTCATAGCATTATTAAGTAATACCATCGAATAACTACGTTGAAATCGTAAAAGCAATAAATAAACCACAAACTAAAAGTGGAAACTAATCAAAGCACAAATACAGTCTAAATGTCTCCTATTAAAATTGTCTGTATCGTCATAAATAAATCATACAAAACCGCAAATGCTCGTTACTCTTTCGACTTCTAAGTCGCTTTTAACTTAATTTATTTCGTAAGTATTTATATATTCGTCAAGTATCTCTACAACAGTGTAGCGTATTAATGTGTTTAAAAAATGTGCATTTTCAATGGACTAATAATGCGATAAATCAAGAAAGACGACTGCTAATTATCAATAATGCATGACCTTCGACTCGTCTTATAAGCCGACAGTGAAAAACGTCGCTTTTTTCAACAATTTGATCTTTAAATTTAATTTAACCGATTCTTCATTAAAATATTATTTTTTGCTTTTTATCATTTTTTACACACTATTAACATTCTGTTTTGTTAACAAAAAATTGAAATTAAAATAACAAATCAGAATTAAATTGCACCGAAAAATAATTGTTTATTTTATTTACCTGTTTACTTGTCTTCATAACGCCATTGTTTGTCGGAGGTCAAGAAAATATATTGAAATCAAACAGTAAACTTGTTTATCGATCTGTCAATTAATAATAATTAATATTTGTAATAAAAGAGTTAGAATTTCAAATCAAAAATCAGTTTGTATTTTATCGCCTATTGTTTCAAATTCAATGATTTTAAATCGATTAAAATGCATGTCAACAAACAAAATTGAAACAAATAACAATAAAAACGTGCTTTTTCATGTCAATAATGCTCCATTCTTGATCGGTTGTAAACACTGTTTTGGAGCACCAATGCTGCCATCTGAGCGAACGATCCAACCTAACTTTGTCTAACCTCAATGTGGCTCCGATCTCAGCTCACAGCTGTTGTCAATAACGACAGACTGAATGAGCGTCCAATGCTTGAGTGAGCGACGCTCAAAAAAGAATTAAAAAAGGACATTTTTTTAAATTGCTTATTTGTCTCAAGATCAAAATGATTCTGTGGGATAAATTACGCAACGGCTGGCGAGTCGGCGCCAAACAGATCTCCGTAGACGCTGTGATACCTATTTTTGCGTTACCAACGCTCACCTATATCGCGGTGCAAAACAGCGTATGCACTGTCATCATTTTCGTCCTTACGCCTCTGCTTATTTATTATTTACATCACAATTTTTTAAGGTACTTATACGAGTGAATTACATTTCATTTTGATTATTTCATTTATAACTTTTAATTGTAACAAATGCATTTCATTTAAATTTCATTACATTTTATTTGCCAATAGCTTTACGATTAATGTTTTTTATTATTTCAAAATCATTTTGTAATTTTTATGTGTAATTTTTGTATAATAAATTATCAGAATCAATTACATAAAAAATACAAAATATTGCATTTTTTGTAATATAAAGTTTGATACATTATATTAGACATTAGATTTAGATAATTTCTTAGACTTAAAAGAATTAAATTATTGATTATTATTAAGTATTAGTATTATAGATTTGTTAAATTATAAATATGTAAATTATAAATGGTTGTACAAATTCTTTTTATGTAATTTTTTATTAAGTATTTATTAATGGTAAAATGATTAAATTAAAATTAATTTTTAATATAAAATATAAAAGAAAATGAATAAACAACTTTTGCAATGAATCGTTTAAACTACATACAAGCACGGTAATTAATTGTTCGCAATATATCTTATAGAGGAAAAAAAACTAAAATCAGTTAGCATAAATATTTACGACAATCCGTATCTAAGTTAAGTTTAAAAATTCATGTTATATATCTATATTTATAATATGTGTGTGTCTAAAAAATTTATTCGTAATAAAAAAGGTAAAACTTATAAATACAAGTAGAATTTGTGTAATTGGTTCATTAATGCATTTTTAATGATACTTATGCTTTGACAAAGATAACATTTTTAATCTAAAATCATAACAAAATGTAACAAATAATTTAATTACGATTATAACATTGTAGAAAAAAACCAGAATATAATTTTTTAATATAGAATATTTTTATTTCAGGTTTTTATTAAGGACGAAATTTTTCTTAGTGTGGACTATTACAAGTATTGTCATATTGCTATTAGTGTTTGAAATTAATGTAGTGCCATTGCTCGAAATCCTGCCGGAAGAAAATGCAGTATTTATTTTGAGTTTAGTGGGTGGTATATGGTGCGGTAGAAAAACAAAGTTTATGGCTGACTGTGCGTCTCAAGAAGAGGCTCTTCTTCAGGGTATTGAACTTGGTGAAGGTAGTGGAGAACTTTGCCATTTATGCCGAAAACGAGCTCCACCCAAAGCATATCATTGTCGCGTTTGTCAGACGTGTATATTAGGAAGAGAATATCATTGTCCTTGGTAGTTAATTTATATTAAATTAGTTAATGTACTTTATAAAATATAAAACTTAGTTTTAGCTGATTATGTTCTTTAAGAAAGTGAAATAATTTAATGATTATGTATTTTCAGGCTGGATTGCTGCATTGGATCTAGCAACATAAGGTGGTATCTAGGTTGCCTATTCTTTTCATCTACAGCATTTATTTATGGTTCTAATTTAACCATGACAAGTGTTTGTCATCCGTTCATTTTAATTGGTACTGTTCTTTTACCTGACGATTGCAGTGACGTCTATCATCAAATGGAGTAAGTATTCATTGCAATTTGTTTAATATCAATTACAATAAAATATAAAATTTATTCATATAAAACACTTAATATAACATTAATATTAAATAAATTAAATCAGATAAATTTAATATAAAGAAAATAGCTTCTTAAATAAAAAAGCATGATATTTAATTTAAATATATTATCCATAAAATGTAAAAATAGAGAAGAAAATTGTATATAAAAAGACAATAATTGAAGGAAAATATACATTATCTGTAAAAAGAGATAAAGCAAATTTTTACAAAAGCGATAAAATTGTGACTCGAGGGGGCAAAATTCTCAATATGTACAACATGGATAACTTGTGTACTTAAATAAACTACAGATAAGAATATTTGTCGATAGGGAGAGTTTAAAGCAGAATATGTAGTGCTTTTTTTCTTTCATTTGTAAAATTTATGTTTTAATGAAGAGTTGATATCGCCACTGGTTGTCGATATTTTATTATTATAATACATGCATTGTTTTAGCATTGCTCTGTGCTTCGTTTCTGCGGTCTATAGTCTCATTCTTGGCTGTGTTGTTCTCTGCTACTTCATGTACCATCTATGGCTAATGTACCTCGGCACAACAGCTAACGAAAGACATGTCATCAATCGAAGCAATCGACTACATGGTGGCATGTTGAAACACTTTTTTTCTGAAATATTGTTTTGCTGTAAGCCATAATGAAACGATGAAATAGGATAGTTAGATAAAGCGATTACAATTCAAACTGTTTAATCAGTAAAATTAATAACGGAGAACTGAAGACAGACTGATTAATTTCTTAAAATTAAATCATACATTTTATAGACGATTAATAAATTATTGTAAATAATTTAAAGACTAACAAACAATTAATAAGTATGTAAGGAGAAACATTGTTTTGTATATTTTTATTGATCTTTTAATGATAATAAAAAATACAATCGAATATTGCTAAAAATAACGGAACAGAGAAACATATATTATGCAAGCGTGAAAATTGACTTGAAATTAATGAAGTATAATAAATAATTATGTAAAATAGGAATAATTCAGAAAATGTTTTTTGGATTTTGCAGGAATGTTTGTATGATTGGAAGTCTGTTGATTTAAACGAATGGAATGTATTGTTTTAAATAAACTATTGTTTTGTTCGGTGTTATTTTCAGCAACATTCGAGAATATTTGAAATGTAAAGAATAAGGAGGGAGAATTCATACTTAAACAGCATCGAAACATGTATTATGTTATACATTGACTTGCACTTCTATAAAAATAGAGTTTTACAAAAAATATCCATAATATTTTTATGTAATTTTCTTTTTATTCGAAATATAAATAATATTTTTAACGTTTTAATACAAAAATGTTAGAATATTCTTGTGTACAATGTAATTACTTGATCATATACATAACAAATAAATTTTATTCAATCAATTTTAATGATACAATCAGAGTGCCATTTTACGATTATTAGAGAATATTTTACTTCATCAACATATTTTTTACTAATTAATTTTAAAGACAAAATAAATAAATATTACATATTTATTATATCATTAAGATTAAATGTTTAAACTTATACCCATTGTGATATTTCTAATATATCTTTAATACAAAAATACAGATTTTATAGTAAAAAGTTAATCAAACAAATTGTATAAAATTTTAATACTTTTAAACAATTCTTTTAATTGTCTCGATGAATTTTTCTCCTTCGAATTAAAGTCAACTATGAGTCCTATTCGTATTGATATTATAGTATTAAATTAATGACAGATAGAAGTAATCGTATGTAAATATATACAATTAATCTAAAAGGAAGTTTGTCTTCAGTTTGAAATATGAGTTTTAGTCATTTTAGAGTAATATTATACATATAGTTTAAATGTGATAAATTGGTGCTGCTCTGTTCATGGAACGGTTTCTAATTTCTATATAGATTCGCTCCAGCAGCAAAGTGACGTCAATTATTACATCAAAGTTAATCATTTGATGTTTAACTTTTGCAAACATTTTTTAGAGTTTCGATGTACACTGTTTTATCTTTGTTAGAGAAGAAAACAGAATTGCAGAATCTATATTTTGTATGGCGTTAATAGTTTTTTGTCGTATGTGATAAATAATATTTTATGTTACTGTATATAACTTAAACTTATCAACGAAATTAATAATGATCTTCTTCAGAACCTGCTCGAAACCACCGATTATTTTTTTAAACAAGTTCCAAGCAAACATAGTTTTAAGATAAATGAAACTACATAGAAGTCAATATGTAGATTTAGATTTTATTATGTGAAATTAAAAGGAGATTTTTTGTTTTAAAGCTTTAATTTTATATACAAGTTTACATTTGAAGAATATAATTCTAAAATGTTGAAAATATAAAGTTATCTCTTATTATTAATACTTTCTTGGTGTAATTTTCAACTCAAATATTAATTATAGTCAATTTTGCAATTGCAGCATATAAGAGAACTAGACAATAATTCATATATGTAAATACAACAATTTGCTCATGTAAATGTAATTTTATGTATAATTTAGTATATAAAAACCAAATAGCATAAATGTTTTTGTAAATTATAAAAGTAAAAACAACATTTATTTTATACAACTCTTTTACAGTAGGTTTTCTCACTTATTTATTGTTTAAACAAGTATTTAATAATTTATCTATTTAAATAACATACTTATATACAGCTCAATAATATTTATGTTGTAAACTATTTTAAATTATTTCAGTGAACTGAATTAAAAAGCACAATATATAAATAAATCGATTGAAATTCTGCAATTCTGTAAATCATATTAAACAAAAATGATTGTTAGTCACTAAAGTTATTGTATTACCATCGAAAACTAGGATAATTATGATTAAAATACATTATAGATATCATATAACATTAATAATTAAACATATCAATATTGATATTAATTCATATTCCATATAGATATTCCAACTTTTTAATAAATGTAATAAAAAATTTGTTGTTAATTCATGTTGGTGATTCAATTTATAAAATACACAAAAGTATTATTATATCTACTATATTACTTAATTCCAAATTCATTTCTCAAGTAAAAATTTAAAGTATATAATTGAACAATTAAAAAGATATAAAATGAATATTTTAGAAATGTTTTAGAAATAATAGAATTATCGAACTAAAATTTAAAACAATTAATATATGAAGTATTATATAAAATATTGTTTGAATCGCCAAAAAGGTTTCCTTCTTATTTGACAAAAAATGTTTAGAACAGAGAGTATTTTTGTCTATTAAATAAGTATGATTTTAGAGCCGATGATTTGCGATAAAGTATCTTGTATTTATAGCATGTGATTATGTATACATAATTGTATAAATTAATTGTAAATTTACTATTTTTATATTTATAATTGCCTATACATTGAAGTTGTTTTAGTAGACTTCATATTAAGACAATGTTTTATTTATTATGATTTGTCCATTAAATTGCTACAAAATTATATTTAATTTCTATAAATTTAAAAGAAAAACGAATTAGGTATCATATCCCGATGTTTTTCTTTTGCGCGAATGGAAAATAATCCTTGGTGCAAATAGAAAATTGTCAATTGCGCAAATAAACATTAAACAGTTGCGCCAATGGAAATTAATCAGTTGTGCGAATAGGAAAAAAGGATTTATATAAGTAATTGAACGTCCTAATTCGTTTATTTTTCGATATCTGCAACATAATGAAATGATAAAAAACAAACATATAATTAAAAAATGTTGAACCAAAAAAAAACCAATTTTAACCCAGGTGAAAACTATCCTTTGATTGTAACATGTGGAAAAATCCATCGAATTGCTAAATGCCCAGCCTTTTCAAAGTCTAAAATTATAGTCTCCGGGCAGAATTTTAGACTTTATAGTTACCGGACATTCCGTCTTTGAAGGAATGAATTTTATAGAACTGCGAAAAATAACGAGGAGAAATATAGAACGTGCCGTAGCCTAAAATAAATTTGCCATATTTAACTAAATATTGCAAATTAATTTTACATGTTAAAATAAAAATATTGTTGAACATGGAAAAATTTCTCATTTAAGAATTATAGGAATATGAAAAATAAATTTTTTTCCTTTTGTGGTTTCCGTGCAAAGAAGTGTCATTTTTATATGTTATTACAATGGTGGTGAATTTATAATTCGTGCATCTGATGTATTTCCATTCGCGCAACTGATTAATTTTTATTCGCGCATCTGATTATTTTCCATTCGCGCAAATGATACATCGAAAATTTTGCCTTTCGCGTAAATCAATTACAGCCAATTAAACAGTTGTGCGAATGGAAATTAATGAGTTACACGAATAGGAAAATAGAGACTTTATGTAAGTAGTTGAACGTTCTAATTCGTGTATTTCCCATATCCACATTTTAAATCATTATTTTCATTGCCCAATTGGTTGCATTAGTCTTAGTACTCTTATCTTATGATAGAAATCTAAACTTATCATTTTCTATAGAGCGATTTCCTAAGTAAACGATTAATAGAACCAGTTCGCTGTAAGCTAACTGATTAAATATGTCGCAGCATCGAAACATTAGGAACATAATCATATAAATTATCAATTCATTGTTACATTTGTAAATGTCTAATTTAAATGTAAATTGTTTCTTTTGCCCGATAAAGAAACTGTATCAATTGTTTTATCAATTATTATATATAACTCCAAGAAAAGAGTACAAACATTCAGAAAAAAAGTATAAATTTATTACATAAAATTAATAACATGATGTCTGTGCTTTTCTAGTAAACAAATTTTTAAATGCAATATTGTAATGATTAATTCACTTTTATCGGCAAAAGGAAACAATTAATGCGCTTATATATACAACTGTTATAACTGTGATACAATTAATTGTACAAGTATTTGCTAAATATTGTACAAAATACTTCCTAGCAGAAGTAAAATAAATCACAATTACAGATACAACATGATATTATTTTTTAATATTACATTGTGATTCAACAGAATACTTTCAAGTCCATTTATATATAATAATGATTACTTTTATATATACAAGAAGAGAATGTCATAATTCTCCTTTTCTAAACATTTTATGACTTATTGCTATTCTAATTAACTTGATTTCTGTATCACAATTACTGTTCCATATTTTTTAGTTAATCAATTCATAAAACAGAGTAATGATTTTGAATGTGAAATTGATCAATCGCGATTAAACAATCTGATCAATTGTGTAGTTTCAATGCATATTAATAGATCAATCAGCATCAATCGGTTATAGCAACTCCATGTTGTCTCGGGTCAAAGTCTGGAATGACAGTCTGTACCAGTGCTCTTAATTCTTCTTTCCTTCGCTCGCTCTCGCGCAACTCATCGGCGATTTCCAAATATCTTTTCCATCCCACAAAGCCTTTTATCAAAAGTTGTTTCTCGTAATGAGCAACTGCAATGCTGTATTTTTCAAAATCTAACTCACGTTGTTCATCAGTGTAGACTTTCCAAATATTTAAGGCCCGACTTTGCAATTTAATATCCCAAAAATCTTGAGCTACTTGCAAATTTCGTTTTGTCTCTAATACTGACTCCTTCCAAAGACGAAACATATTTTTTATTGAAATTGTGTTATTTAGATGAGTAGCTAATTGAATTTTAGCATTCAATTCGGATTTTGTAAATAAATACCAAGATTTCAAAAATTTCTTAAGAAGAGAACAATCGTAATGTCTAATAGCTTCAGCTTCTTTAGCTCGTTTAATTTCCAGGAGATTCTTGAAAGGGTATAAAACGTATCTTTTAATTAAAAGATGTTGGTAAAACTGATCTGCAGTTTCAATTAACAGTCTCTGTTTTTCTAGTTTCATTATTTTTTGTCTTTCTTGCTCTCTTTGAAGTCTCTTTGCTTTTCGATGAGCCTAAAATAAGACGACGATTCTTTTAATAGAACATTTTTTAATTAAAGTTGTAGACTTAAATATTTAAAGCGTTTGCATACTTCAAGTTGCAATGCACGTCTTTCTTCTTCCTGTCGTTTTCTTGACTCTTCTTCTCGTTTTTTCTCTTCCTCCAGTCGTTTTTCTCGCGCTTCTCTAGCTTTTTTCACACGTTCTTTTCTTGCTTCTGCTCGCGCTTCCATTCGAAGAAAAAAATCTGGCGGATTTGCAACCTTCAATACTTTTTCTTCATTTTTAGTACTGAAAAATATAAAAATACAATAATTAATGTAAGTATTATTACCTAAATTTAAATGAAAATAAAAAAAATTTTATTAGTATACTTGTATCCTTTTTCTCGCATAAGTTGTAACAAAGTCCTCTTTGTAGTTGGTCCACAATAATCCAAAATTTCTTTCGCAGCTTCCAAAGTTTTGTTATTCATTAATTTGGATTCATTTTGAAACTCCCTTAACTGCATATCTTCGATGATTTGTCGCTGCTTCGCTAGTTTTATTTTTTGCTCTTCAATAATCTTTTGCTGTGCTTTAAGACGATTTTGAGCGGGTGACTCGACTACACAAACTTGTCTCACCAATATCGTCGGTCGAGTTGAAACCTCCGGAGCACTATTTGCTCGAACATCCTTTTTTGCTAATTTTGGATATTTCTTAATTTCCTCCTGCTTCTTTGCAATTGCATTGACAAACATTTCTATCTTCTTCTCATTAGTTGTTTCAATCTCTTCTTTCTTTTTCATGGCTAAAATCTTTTCTTTTTGCACGCAATTCTTCCACATTTGCAAATATCTTTCTAATAATTTATTCGCCAAATGTTGTTGCACCTGTTTCAATTAAAATATTTTAAAGCCAATGTAATATTTCCTATAAATATTATTTCACTTTATTACCTTCAAGCTTAATTCGCGTTGGCGCTTATTTTCTTTAACATATTCTCTCCATAAATGTAAAGCGTTTCTTAAAATGGTGTTATTTTCTTCGATAGTTTCATTTATTGATGGTTTATCTTTGATTGTGACTTTTATATTGGGACGATAAAGATCATTATCATTTTCCGTCAAACTTGTGTCAGTTTTTGTTTCAGATGACTCCAATTTTATTGATTCAATTTTGTTATCATTAAGATGAATAGTTTGAATACTGTGACGAGGAATTACACTGTCCCAAAATTCATCGTCGTCGGAGTTCGCTATTGTACTTTTAATACATGCTTTATGCTGATAAAATTTCGGTCGTGCAGCTTGCACACTTTTTTCAAATCTTCTCAATTCTAATTGCAATAAATGATCCTCTCGAGCTTTTCGAATTGCATCTAAATTGACTTCTGTGGAACTGCAAAAATTTGATGTTTCTTAAAATGATACATTTTAATTTTAATAAATTTTAATTATATTAAAGTTCATAAGTGAATTACCATCTTTGTCGAGGTTTTACATTATTTGTCAGAATTAAAGGCTTTCGTAAGAAACTATGTCTTACGTCCATTATTAAATTCGGATCATATAAATTTACAGTATTTTCCTCGTGAATTATTTCTGCTTTCTCTAACATTTTTAAAACTGGAACTTGAAACATTCTATCCATTACCGTTTCAACGTCTTCGAAACTTGTTGACATTGTTAAAAAAATTATATATTTTATAAAGAATGTGAACTTGAAAAGAAATCCTTATATATGTGTTTTACTTTACACATTGGCTACTTTGTTTATCGGATTGTGTCGTTATGGTGAATTACGGGTTACACCCCCATAACTTGAAGAATGAAAGACAATTCATATCATTGAACTTAAGTGGTGCAAAATAGAGAAAAGTAATATGGATTTAGACATTTTAATTTCAAATGATTTAAGTTTAAGGGATAAAAAGAAACAAAAATGTTAAATGAAATTGTTTGTAATCTTTATTGTCTAATTTTCTAAAAATAAAAACTGCATAAAAATGATAACCAACAGTTTTTGATTTACAGCAGTTTTATTTTGTATAATAATATAATCAACTTTGTATATATATATTTATTTTATAGTAAAATCTAAAAACTTTATAAATATATTTATATATCAGATAAATAAACTGTTCTACTACACTGACTAGCTATTTGGACAGTTTTCGAACGTGAAACATTCAATAAGCTTTCTATTCTATAACATTTATTATTATTTTTATAATCTCTTCGAACAATTGAATTACATCACAATTAACAGTTCCTTTCTTTTATAATCAGAAAGACTCCAAAAGCTTTTCAGCTAAACAATATCACAATTTTTCTTTCTATTTGTATGTTGCATATAAAACATCATTTATTATAAATGCTATGATCGAATGTAAAAAACAGTTCAATTATCGAAACGTTGTACAAAAAGCAGCGACTTGCAGTCAGAACGGCAGGAGTATGTTGGTTCGGAGAGTATTGCTCGTTCAGAATTCTTACTTTACTTTGTTGTAGGTTGTCGTTATATTTTTTTTCTTTATCTATCCAGTTTTTCTTTTAACCAATCTTCAGTGAGTTCCTCTAATTCGCATACGTCAAAGACTTTACTCAGACCAGCTTCTTTTTGCAATACCAACTTCATGCCCGCATACAAAACATGAAGTGATAACAAAATGCTTCGTGGAGTATAAAAAATAAAACAAATTGGGTACGATATTCTTCCGTCGTTGTGTTCCATTTTGTAACTGTAAATTACATAACGAGGCTCGTGGTCCGGCAAAATATCTTGCAATGCCTCGATACCAATATCCTATTCAAAGAAAATTGAGTATTTAAAGTTGCTTAAAATATTAATTAGTCGAATTAAATGTAATACTGAAATACCTCTACTTGACGATCAACCTCCAATTTCTGCTTGTCTTTGTCAATTTTAACTGAAATCATTAAAATATATACACATTAATTTCTTTCATTGTATATAAACAATTTATAATAATTGAATTATTCAAAATTTGTATTTATCTTACTTATGAGAGCGGCATTTTTCTGGCTTTTGCGAAACTTGAATTTTTTGAGAGCATCTCGAATGTCATCTTCAATATCGCAAATCAAACCAGTAGACTTGAAATCAAAATAAGAAGAAATTGATTAAATAATTATAATTATTTGAATATGAGTTTAAATAAATTCAACTGACGTCATCAATCTTAAGAAATCAAAATAAATCTAATCAAGCGTGACTTTCGATATAAGAAGCAGATAAATTACGGTTACTTAATACTGATATAAATTTGTATATCGTGGCCAGGTTTTTCGGATAAAAGAGCAGTGGAAAGTTTGTAGTGAATGTTGAGCAATTACAATCCTTTCACATAAGTAACATTGAAGTTCATGATGAAATATTACGAGATCAAAAACACTCTGAAGTTCATTTACATATTAACAACAATTATATGCAAAGAAAAAACTTTAAATTGTTTAATTGTGTTTTGTATTTAAATGTTCTTAATCTGTCAAACAATTATAAGTTTTATTTTTGTAATATTAATATGTAATTATATATAACGCTTGAAACTAATTAAATTCATTTAAACATAGACAAAGATTAAATTACTTTGAATTAAATTTCAATTAAATACATATAAATATATTTAAAAAATGCACTAAATACACAATTTTTAATTAATTTTCAGATTGTTTAAAGTTATAGATCAAATATTTTAATAAAACATTCTATAAACACAAAATAATTGTCAATTTATTCATCCGCTACTTTTGTTTACTTTATCCTTGTATGAATTAAATCTAAGAATTTAAATAAAAACATACTTTATTCTTATATAATTTGATAAAACTGTATATATAAGTATTTAACATAATTATTACATTTAAGTGTTTCATTATTTGAATCAATCGAATTTAAAATCTGAACAGTAACATATAAAATGTTTATTGAATAATAAATTAACTGAATCGCTTAAAGTGTTTAAATGTCTATCTCTAAATAAATGTTTTTAACAATAAAAGCGTGCAATGACAGAATTTTCTCTTTCTTTCATTGTTTAGTTAATAAATCTTTGTATGCACTGATGCATATGCGTAACACACTGTATCACTTGACATATTTAACACAAAGAAGATGCGACTGATAAAAATTTAAATACAAATCCACGCTTGAGAAGATACGTGCAAAAGAAAAAATAAATATTTTTGAACGAGCTATTTCACTTTTACAGATGTCACATTTGCACTAGATATAATCAAATATTCGTACCATTTTGTAGAATCAATAATCAACAATTTATCAATCGTAGATTCTTGTAATAAACAAACGATGCTCTTTGCAATAATGACTGACGGGGATGTTATTGCAATTGACGCATCTACTAATTCACGTTCATTTAGTGATAAACACACTGTTGAGTGTCGACAGCAGAACAAACACAAATGTGACTAGAAAACTGCTCTTTCTCGTTAGCTTCGTTTGGAAAAATATCTCTTAGTTAATATGGCGTCCAAGGCGGGAAATACAAGAACTAATGTGCATTATATAGTTTTACTGAGTTTTTCTAGACATTATTATACAATATTGTTACCTATTCATTTAATAAGATAAATCAATAAATTTATATAATGAGAAATATATGTTTTCTTAAAAGACACTTTGACATCTTATTTTGTCAAAATAAAATATCAAAGTCTTTTTATCTTAAAATTCAATTTACAGATTTAAATGTAAGACATAACTCCCTAAATAAAATATCATTTGATAAAATATTATGGACAAGATATCATAGTACATAAAAATTCTACCTTTGTATGACTAACAGTTTCATATGAATATATATATATATATTAATAATATTGCAAATAATCTGTAACTTTACATTATGAACATAATTTATCTTGAATATTTATATCAATTTGATGTTGTATAGATTTTTGACATAAATATATACATTATTTATTTTCATATTATTTGTTACATTATTATATAATATTTTGTCTATTATATTTTGTCAAATGATTTTTCGTCCGTTTACCGTAAGACATCAATAAATGCGAATCAAATTCAATAAAAAATATTGAAGTTCTATATGATATGAGATATACTAACATTAGTGGAGATTATGAATATACGCAAGATTAAAATGTTTAAAAGAAAGAAAGAGTATTAAAACTTATGTGTATAATAATTTTATTTAAGTTGATTGTATTTTACAATACATTTGTAGAATGTTGTTTATATAAGAGAAAATCAATAATAAAACTATTAATAAATATAAAATAATACATATATACGAATAAATACAAATTTAAATAAGCTACTTACCTTTTCATTTTTTAGAATTTAGAGAAATTATGTAGATTTTATACGTATATAAAAAACATAAGAAACCCTTCTTATGAAATTACAGTACGTACAAGATAAATATGGCTGATTAATGATTTTATGAATATAAGCTATAATTTTGTAAGATATAATGCGTCAATTGCTTTACAAAATTTAATAGAAAAAGATTTCTATTTTTGTATTAAAAATTTAATTCTATTTAATCTTCTTAATCTTTTTGAAAATTTCTAATCAAATTATGTAAATCACCATCAAATGTATAAGAAGACCGAGTTTGTATAAACTTATTGCAGTCTTGTTCTGCAGTCTTCTAATGTAATGCATTAGAAAACTTAAATATTCTAATTTTAATGATATCATTCTTACCAATGTAAATTGTGTATATAAATATTAATGCGGAAGACAATTATTAATTTGCCAGTTATTAACATATTTGAATACAAATTTGAAAATCTGCAATACATTTGGGAGCTTATGATAACAAAACTTGTATACTTTTTTTATCATGACTAAATAATTGTCACTTCCATATTTATTAACTTTTATTTACAATGATGTTTCGCAATAATTTACAATGAATCCTTAAGAAAAATCGTTTTGTGATGCTTGAATGTGAACTGTCTGTACAACTATTACACCACAAAAGCAAACTGTCTTTTCTTCATACAGTTGCACTAAAAATACACATCCATTAGATTGGCATTTGTACAAACTCTAACGCTCAATAATTAAAATACCATATATACTTTCTATATCGTTTTGCAATATATTTTTTAATGAAATCATATGCCATTTGAATACACTAATCTCGCTCCGGTATTTGTAATTTTTGTTTTATTTTTTGTTGGTTTTTTTCTGTTCTAACTAATTTTATTCACCAAAATACATCAATTTTTACAAATCACAGTGACAAATACTGCAGATCAACGTGAAACGTTAAATTACAGTAATACATATTGCAAAATTAGAAAATGTTATTTAACTTACAGTATTTTTCACTGAAATTGTCTTATTGTAGATGATTGTAACATTTTCTAACGAAGTATTCATTCGAATAAGCTTAACAAGTACAAAGCTTTTTTTGTCTTTTCTTCTTCTTCATATTTTTCATTTACACAACTTATTTTCAATCTAAGTCGAGGAACTATATAAGCATAAAATACCAAGTAAAAATTGCTCATCGCACGAATTTGAATGTATTTCAATAATAATGCGTTTTATAATACAAGATCTTTCTTTTGTTCCGGCATTAAAAGCAGGTACTATCATGCTAAATGCTTAAGAAGCACTTGTGAATACTTCATATTAAAATGAAATAAACATTGTTGCATTTACAATTCAAGTTTAAACCTTTTTTTCGTTCTTTTTTATAAAAAAATGCATTTTATTAATATCATGAGTTTATTTGTATGAACATTTTAAAAAATAAAGTTGATGTTTAAATTTGCATGATTACATTGATCTTTTTGGGCTTTATTTCTTTAATTTTAAGAATAATTTTAACTTTCCTATCAATGAAGATGAAAATGGTATTTTGGTATGCTGACCTGCACGATTTGTGAAATGTTATTTTGCTTGCGAAAATAATTTAAGAACAGCTGAAAATTTAAACATTTTTCGCTTCATTTTCTTGATGACTCAAAGACAGCGCAAAAAACTGAAACTCAATAAATAATTCGATATCTTTGTTGATTGTTATATCAATTCCATCAACAAGTATGGATTACAAATTTACTGCTGCTCTTAATATCTGATATTATATAAGTACACTTTTCGATAAATTTCGTTCATTTAACTCTTCGTTGTTGGAGCTAAAGACTTGAAACATTTTTTGAAAAATAAATATCAAATCACTAAAAGCTCAATCTTATTGAACCATCAACGCAAATTTGATATCGAATCAATAGCGATGACAATTTAGTATCAAATTTATGTCAATACCATCGATATCGAATAATCAATATTGAATAAACATTTATAAAGTATAATATTGACGTATCAATATCAAAGACATTAACATCAATTCATTATAGATAAAAAGGAATTTGGTATATTAATTCTATATCGATAATTTATGTTTGTGGTTTTTCAAAAGAGCTAACTTGCATTTTCATTGCTTTCGCAATTATTAATTTAAATAGCAAAGAAATGACATAATATATTATAAACTACTAGAGAGCTGAAGTTGTACAAATTGATTTCTCTTACATAAAACATGAAAATATAAAATATATAAATGACATCCTTTTAGCTCCATCAATGGAAAGTTAAAGTCGCTATAAAGTATACAATTAGATTTACATTTCAACAAAATACACTAATCAAAAGCATAAAATGCATCATTCTGTATAAATATAAATTCTTTGATATTTAAAAAAGCTTAAATTTGCCAACTTTCATATCTTCGTCTTCTGTTATACTTTTTGGATGGCTTATATAAGAATGACAAACTTATGCACTGTTAAATATTGAAGAAGTTTAAAATTATGCATTTTTTCTTCTGATTAATGTATAATAATATATTACATATTAAGGCGCTCGAGCCCATGAATGATATGACATTTTTCGTCACTATTAGTAGAAAGTTCGTCAGTATTTTATTCACATAAAATTGTTTTAATGATTTGTCGAATAAAAATAGCGAAGTCCCTATGAACAGTGACGAAATTGGTATATTTTGACACAAGGGCGCTAGCATCCCTTTGTAAATCGACACTTTGTTTGCGTTATTTTTATCTCGCGTATGTGAAATATTATTAATTTTTTGACATATATTTAAACAAAGTTAAGCATGCTTTTTAAATAACCATTTCAAAAACATAAGATTTTCAGTCGTACAAATTAAAGAAAGGTCTACATAATAATTATCAACATAATTTCTCTAAACAATCACCAGATTACTCTTTCATATAAAATATCTTATAATTATAAGGTTTGAAATTCGATTATTTTTCATTTTTTATAGTATAAAAGAAACAAAAACGTAAATCTTAAATTGCAGATGTAAGAAATCATCATAAAATTATATGCATATTACTGAATATGTCTAAATGTGAATAAATGATTTTTGAATGTAATTTGATTAAATATTTATATTTGTTATAAAAATAAACAGTGATCCATCATTTACAGTATACATAACAACATCTAATTCGAATGAGTCGATGATTTATGTTTAACAAAAATTCGATGACAATGAAGAGTTCTCATTTTAGATTGTTATTATTATATTAATTATCACGCAAATTAAATTATCAAAGAAACAATTTCAATTAATAATCGCAAAATATAATATCTGATATTTGGACGTTATAATAAGTTTTATATATTTATTTTTACAGTATTATTAATTGTACCATTTGGCTGATTACAAAATATGAACTCTTCTTGTTGATAATGATTACATTTGTATTTTTTTTTTATATTTGTTTCATAATATAATTTCGTGAATGCAAAAAATACTGCTAATGCCAACTATACAAATATATATATATAATATATATAAATTGTATATATAATATATATATATTATAAATTACGTTAACATATTATGAAACGTTTCAAATATGAAATATATTCTGTACAGACTTCATTACTTTTTCGTTTCAAGTAATGAAATACATGAATTCGATTAAAAAAAATTACAATATCCATACTTAGTGTATTTATATCAGTACTTGTAAAATACGTAAACTTTACTTGGAGAATGCGAATACCATTAAGTGAGATTGAAGTATAATGAAAAATTTAATTGTTACGCATCTATATGAACAATCGTATGAATTAAAACGAAAGTAGAAAAAAATATGTTGATTTATACTGGAGGTAAAAACAATCCAAGAAAAACTTGATAGATATCATTTACTCGCTGCCACTACGTTTTCTCAGTAACATTCAGTTATTCATTGTTTTAATTTAATATCTTTGGCTTTAATGGGGAGATCCACGCTTCTCCTTCAAATCTGCTATTATGATTTTGTGCAATTTTTATTTTTGTTTTTTTTTTTTTTTATTTATTATTAATATTGTTATTATTCATTTTCAATTGTTTCAACTAGTTTGAGTTCTTTGTTGTCTCACTCGTTAATTTTATAAAAATTAATTGTATTAGTTGTATTATTATGCTTTACGTTCATAACATTCAATTGTCTTACACTCACGAGTCTCACTTTTTGTTTTGCATTGCCGGAACTATAAGCGTTTGATTAATCTGCGCAAAAGCACACTACAGTACATTTTGTACCAAGGGAGATAATAAAGAAAATTCTCATTTCTCATGCAAAATGTATAATCGAGTTGAACTCTATAAGAGTGAGAACAAGATTTATACTTTTATTTCCCATGATGCAAACGATATTTTATATCACAAGAGAGCAAAAAATGCAATTTACAGAAATCGCACTAGTGCTGTAAACTGCCGTTTTCAGCTCACACATGACGGAAATTTAATTGATTATTAATTAAATTACTGATAAATTTTTGGCGGACTAGATAGATTAAAATAAAATGCGTAAGACGGCCAACTATTTCATTTCGGTTGTAAAAAATGTCAAGCATTACATTAAATTTTTCATTATAGAAACTTTCAACTTTGTGCAATGTGCAAAAATATTCAGTTCCTGATAATGTTCAACGATACCCTCTTTGTTTCAAGTATTTGAATCAATTAATCTTACTGGTCAACAATTATAACAAGAAAAAGAAAAAAGAAAATTCATTAACGAAGCTTACGACATTCTGCATTAAAGTTAATGATTAAAAACCATTATAATACTTTTTTTTTTCATTACAAAATGTATTTTATCGTACAGTTTGCTATTATTAACAGTTTCTACAATTTGTTTATACTTTGTCACGGTTGAGAAATAGACGTAGCAGAGAGTCAGCATATAGTTATATTTAACAAAAAGCGTGAGTTAATTTTCACACTTCTGAATTGGAAACGAAGCGAGCGTTTTCTTATTATCTTCGTTAAATATAAATGAGTGATGCCAGTATTCAAAAAGATTTAATTCGAAAATGATATTTGCAAATTTGATTGCTTATTTAAATTTATTTTTACGAGATAAGTGAAAATAGTAGTTGAGCTTTAGTCATTTTTACTTAATGTTTTATTTTGTTTATTGGTATATACAATGATTGCAAAACAAATATTTGTGGAAACATATATTATTTCATAGAGTAAAAAAAGAAAAACGATATTATAGTTTATGTTAATTATCTCTTGTATATTAATGTAATATCAAATTTGTTCAGTTATTTTATTTAGTTATATTTAAAACCAAAGTACAGCAAAATATTTCTTTTTCGCAAAATATGTTAATTATTAACATTTTGTACAATTTTTGTATATTATACATTCAACTTTGACATTACATTTATATAAATTGATTGACCAAAAAGTTAGTACACATTTCAGAATATAATTCGTTTATTAAATTTCTCATCACAGCGATTTTGTGCGAAATATAATATGAATTTACTATAATTTAGTTTATCGTCGTAACAAGTTAATTATTTTTGTGTTCTCTATTTCTTATGCATTTTTTAAATTTATATTTAATTATATTTTTTATATTTCTTAGTTATTACGTAAATTGATTGTTATTTAATTCCTATAATTTGATATCAGAGAATAGTTTTACCATAATATTAAAGTAAAACATTGTCTTCTTTTTCATTTCAATGTATGTGCGTTAATTAATGTATTAATGATATTATCCACAAATAAATTGTTTTTCCATTTAAATTATTTATATATGTTCAATTATTTTATATGTTAAATATAAAATGGTATAATATGTAAAAGTATATTTTACATATTATTTCTTATTCAAGCGATGGCACTTTTTAAAATAATATTTACAATTTTTTAACAAAATCAATTGATAATTGTTTAATAGTGGACTTTCAAATTCTTCAAATAAAGCACTTCAAAACGAACTATATCATATCATAGGATTGTTGACATTCAAACCCACGCGATTATAGAAATATATGAATTTAGTATAATTTGAAATAAAGTTAGGTCAGTGACTCTTAATATATGTAGACATTGCCTTATTGAGAAATCAGCTGCTTTAAATTTCAATTTATTTAATTTAATTTTTGTTGACGATGCGACAACTTTTTGACTAATAATGAAAGACAATAACAACAGTAAATGAAATTAATAAATTAAGCATAAAAAATATAATTAGATGAATTAGTTACCAGACGACGCACTCCATTTTACTGTAACTTATGAAAATCAAAATAAAACAGTGAAAGACTTATTATTATATTTATTTTCCAAAATATTCTCGATATTCTAATTAACTTAGCTCCTTGATTTTGAAGTCCAATATCCAACAATGATAAATAATCACAATAAAATAGTAATTTTAACACAATTAAATTATAACAATCAGTTTTAATTATTATAATCTATTAAAAAAGTAATTTTATATTTTTCATATAAAAAATTTTGTACGAAAATGTTTTTATATATGTGGAGATCGGGTCGAGAGCCATTTTCAGATTTCCCGCTAGAGAACAGTGGCGCCACGGGCGGAAGTGATTCAGAGGGAAATTGGAAAAGAAAAGGGCAGTGAAAAAGAAGTGGTCGAGGAGAAGAGATCGCACTCGTTTTTTGGCGAATTCGGAAACTAAGAATATTTTGTATTAAAAAAGGATAAACAATTCAAGTAGGCATTGATTTCGTAGAGAGGCATTACAACGAGATAAAAACAGAGATGGAAACCAAAATGGGAGTAATTAGTTTTGATGAGTGTGTGGGTGCACCAATTTTTTGTTGCATTTAGCGTTCTGCTCTTACTCAGGAAACAAGTAAACTCGGAAAACATCAAGTATTTTCTTCGTAGTAGGTGGAGGACCTTATCGCAGATGATAACAGCTAAACTTTCGTTCAAAGATATTGAATCTCCGACAGAGAGATTCTGTGCGACAGTGCACAGTGCACTATTTGTAAGATCCGAATTACGCACCTCACTGTTTCAAGTTTTGAGAGATCTTGCAACGGCTTCCACTAAAAAAAAAAACTTTTTCAAATGTTGGTACACTTGTTAGAATGACACATATACTTGATCGCGATACACATTTTCTACATGAACCCAGAAGTGCTCTATTTCCCTGAATTACAAGGCACAGAAGGAACTGCCTTAGGCAGAGCGATGAAATTGCTGGCTAGCGAGAAACCTGAAAATGTGGCCTTCTTTACACCGACCCTCCGACTGCACTGTACTTCACTCGCGATATTTCATGCGGTTCGTTGTTGCGGCGAAAACAATAGCGAGCATGAATGAGAAGTCGATGAAATTCTTTGTAAATAAAGACTATGACCAGTACAGTGACCTGGTGACAAGAATACGTGACTATATGATGATCAAACGGTCGATCGGTATTTCGAATACTGCGGAAGCTTATGGCAAAACGAGACTAATGCCCAAGACGGCTAACTGGCTTGTGGCCACCGCCACAGGACAAATATCTCCGAAAGATTTAAAAGAACCTGAGGTTAGAGATTAGCAGCGATATCTAATGAAGGGCCCAACAATATATCTACTTGTGCAGAATTCATGAAATCTCGGGGTGATGAAGATGACCGAATGGGGGGATCGGGTGGAGAGCCATTTTTAAGTTTACCGCCAGAGAATAGTGGCGCCACGGGCGGAAGTGATGGAGAAGGAAATTGGGAAAGAAAAGGGCAGTGAAAAAGAAGTGTTCGGGGAGAAGATATCGTGCTCGTGTCACTTTTGTTTAAAACTATTTTCTTTGTATTAAAAGTTAATTTTGTAATTAGTGTTTTGTTGAAACTGAAAATAATAAATATAAATAAAAAGAAAACTAAATCATTTTTGACCTGAAAACTCTGCGTATGTGTTATTAGATGCGATAATGGCAAATAGCAAAATTACGTTACATTTTACAATCATTCAAAAATATTACTTTGTTTTTGGACATAAATTCCATTGAATAAATACTATATGAGATCATTTTTTAATAAAAGAATATACTTATTTAAATTTTACCAAACAATAAACAAGACAACAGAAAACGCTGACTTCGAAGATTGTCAAAACTTAATAAAACCTTTGTACTCAGAATGTATATGAATTACAATACTGCACCAACTGTTCATAATAATGAAACGATGATTTTTCTCTTCGTGATAAAGATTGTTTTTCAGGAAAAAAAAATGTTCGAAACATTGTCAACGGATGCTTTTGCGCAAAATCTTCAAATTGAAGATTTCTTATTAAACAAATTGTTTATTTATCGAATTTTTCAACTCTGTTTCCAACACTTTTGAAAAACAAAATTTCAGTATAGTAAGACTATGATTTTTTTCGAGTGTGCATCCTTTGCAATAAGGATCGCCGCAACGTCGCATAAGTGACGATTATGTCATATATACAATGTACACAATGAAAAACAGCGACACGTTTTACGTAAATAACAGTTACATAAAAACCGATGGTTTTTCATTCAATATATATATATAGGTCATATATATATATAATATATATATATATATATATATATATATATCTGCTTTTTTCCACACGATAAATGAGGGATAACGGAAAAAAGTAAAACAGTTGAAAATGTGATCGCGTGATAAAAAACAGAAAAGGAAAAAAAATTTAGGAAGAAAGAAAAAACGAACTGCACCTGCCGACTGGGCTTTGCGTTGTATCGTGTATATTAGTTTGTCTGTCTTTTTTGCCATGAATTGATTGTTTTTCGTCTTCATTTCCTTTAACTACATCACTAAAATGTCTAATGTAAATTTTGTTTTTGTTTGTTCACAACCTAACAACATTCTTTCTCATACTTTTTCACTCTCTCTCTCTCTTTCTCTCTCGCTCGCTCTCTCTCTCTCTCTCTCTCTCTCTCTCTCTTTCGCTCCGATTCAAGCAGACGGTATAATACACGCAAAAAAATATGATTCAGCCTCACTCATGTTAGCCAGGCTTTACTCTTGGCGGCGCGAAGTCTTGATTCTTCGGCGAATGGCAGCGTTTCGGCCTTTCCGCAATTTCGGCGCAACACACGCAGTTAGAGCGCAGCGGAATTTGAGTTATCGACTAACGGCGACAGGGGTCCTATTTTTCCTCTTCCACTACTTATCCTATCTCCTTCGTAATGAACGTCCAAGGAGAGACCTGCAAATGTTCACATTTAAATTATTCTTCTATTTCTTTCAAGAAGAAGTTTTTTTTGGTTTAATGAAAAACGAGGATTTCAATGAAATAACATATATAAGTAAAATTGAAATTCAAACAAAAACGCAAGAACAAAGGGAAGAGATTACACTGTAGACAATTAATACAAATAAATGAAAAGTAACAATGGAATTTAAGTGTTTTTAAATGGGGCCAACAATGTTTAAATCAATAAATAATTATAACACCAGTAAACAAAATTTGAATCATTATTCGTCATACTGTGAAGTAGAAGATTTATATTATAATATTTTAATATTTCCTTTCAGATTAAGTAATCATTTTGAAGAATAATAATAAAGCAAGTAACCTTCAATCACTGAAAAAATTGATTTTCACTAATCTTATTCTTTCAACCTTAGTTTTAATTAATAAATACGTAAGTTTACTTTATTATTATTTTTATATTATACATGAATTCAAGCGTATTCACTTGCATTTCACATGCGATGATAATTTTCGATGTTAATAATCGTTTGTTACAGAATGAAATAGTAATGAAATGGTGTATGTACACTAAAACTATATAAAGTGTTTTAACTTTTTTATGAAAAATACTTTGTGGAAAAATTAATCTAAGATTTTAAACTTTTAATAACGTGTCAGACATGTTTCGGTGTTAAAGTGACGTACATTCTTAAAATTAAACTTCATAGTTGTTCCAGAAAGAAGACAAAAAAACAAATTAATTGCCATCCACTTGTTCATAATTATTTGTACTTACAGTAAAAATAAATAGAAATACATATTTATATACAAAATAGGTAAAAATGCACCCACCACCAGATGTATCCTTTTCATTTTGAAAGGTGGTAAGCTGTAACGTACATTTTTGATATGCGTATTTACCCGAAGGCCTCCGGGAGGTAGATGAATGCACTTGGCCCGATATCATCGGAGTAGATTCGGGAATAAACGCAGCTACCAGCAACGCACAAATCACCAATAACGCACCGAACACAAATGGAGGACCTGGCACCAACTAAGAGATAATAGATTTTCATTAGAAACATTATGCTCGATTTAAACGAAGCTTTCATTAAAAGTTTAAATTATAAATTACATAAAGCAATTAATAATTCTTATTGAATTAAAGGAAATTATATAAAAGAGAGGAAAAAATGCATTAATGTAGTAGAAAAAAATAATTAATTATACAAACGTAAATACATTATTATTAGTTCAACATAAAAACAATTAAAAATGAGACGAATATTAGAAAGACCAAAAATGATAAGTGAAGTTGAGGAAGTTGACACATGAAACACTTACTACCTGAGGCATTATATCGAGATGTTGAGTGGCGGTACCCGTTTTATTATTTTCATCTATAAACGACGGTTTGATTGGGACGTCGTCGTTGAGGTCAACGTGAAAAAGATAAAAGATAACACCAAACATGGCTGGTCCGAGGCCGTTGCAAAGTCCTCGCATTCCTGTTACCATGCCCTGTACCAAGCCCTGCTTGTCGGCGTCAGAATGCATAGACACAAATGCTGATATCGCTGGGTATGTAATACTAGATACAGATGCAAGTACACCCGCCGCCCACATCATCCTTAAACAAAAATGCATTCAAATTAATTATAAATATTTCATAAAAAATGTGTACATTTATTTATTGAGAATTCAAATTAAATATTTGAAAATTCACAATTTTGAAAAATTTACAAAAAAGTTCCTAATTTGAAAATTAGGAAATAAATTAATCTGAAATTGAAAACTATTATTTTGTTATTTTGACTTATGAAATGTATTTTATTATAAATTAATAAAAATATAATGCTTTAAATAATTTTGGATAATAATAAAAATAATATAAAAAATTTACCATATTTGTGAGCCAAAGCCGTACCACATTAATTGTAACATTTCAAAAAGAAGGCCCAGCATAATCGTATGTTTACTACCAAGCGTTCTCATGAGTGGGCCTAATACAATTTGGGCACCGACACTTAATATTCCTACAACGGCAATAAATACCGCCACCATAGCAGCAGAAAATCCCATTGCTAATTTCAGGTAAACGAAGATGCAGCTATATTGCCCCGCTTCAGGCAAATAGCTTAAAAATACCGTGACGCATAGCATCAATATTGTATGATCTTTTCCCACCTAAAATTCGTCAAAATTATTATCAAATTTTTAATTTTTACAATGAATTAATTATTTATACGTCAAAACATATTATATAATATATACCTTGCCAAGTGCAGCGAAAGGATCAGCTTGTTCCCAAGAAATTGGGGCAGGTGGTCGAGCTTTTTCAGGCAAGCTTTCAGGTACAGCTACCATTATAAAAAAAACATCTAAAACTGCAATCGCAGTTGCTAATGCGACAACTACATTTTCACCATACACACCCAACGTGTAAGCGCCAAGAGCAGGACTTATGACCATACTTGCTGCAAATGTGGCTGACACCTAAAAATAAAAACAGAAGTTCAATTTGCAATTTTAATTATTTCATTTAAATTTTATTAGTACATTTTAATTTGAATTCATAATTTAAAGCAAGTGAACCTAAAGTCTGAATCATATTCGCGCTTAAATATGCACGTAAACTTTAGCAAGCTGATAAAATTGTCAACTCTTATACAAGTTTAATTTGTCATCGATTATTTCGCGAGGTCTTTAACCTTTTTCATAGATGCTTTATTCCAGATAACAAAATGTGCTTAAATATGTATTAACATCGATATTTAGTCATATATTTAGTTTGTGTTTCATATACAATTTTTTAACCGGACTATAATAATTAATATTCTTATCAAATGAGTAAAAAGTACAATGCAGTGAAATCTTACCAAACCATACGCCAAAGAACGTTGACTTTCTTCGGTGACGTCGGCGACATAAGCAAAGACGACAGAAAAAGTACACGCAAAAACACCGCTAATAGATATCATAGCGAAAAACCACCAAGTATTGATGCTCATGAGGGGAATGGGGGCACAAGTGAAGGCGACCGTGATGAGCAGAAAAAATTTTCGGCCCCAAACGTCGGAGAGCGCGCCGATCAGCGGAGCCGATAAAAAGGACAGGATACCTTTGATGCCCATTATCAGACCGTTCATAAGGAACGTGTGATCCGGAAACGTCTCGTTCAGTACTGCAATGATCGGCATCGTCAGTAGCCCCCAGGCAAAAAATTCCAGGAATATCACCACCAGCGCATGGTACACGCTCGGTTCTCCAACTCCGGAGCTCTGCAAATTCAATTCAAACTCAATTAATTTATTGAATTAAATCAATAACAGACAAACTTTATTATTTCATTGTAATGTAATACATAGAATTTAATTAAACTCGCGAATAAATCAATCAAAATGTAGGTTTCTTTTTCAAGAAACATGATAATGGATACCTTAGTGTATTTTCATTAAAAAGAAAGTTCGCGTTTGTGGTTTAACATTAGAATCGCCAGCTTTTCTTCCTATTATACTTTTACGATTTTCAATTAATATTATTTAGACTATATCATTTCAGTTTTAATACATACAGTTTTAACTCAAGTAAAAACCATAACATAAAGGAAAAGAAGAGAGTGCATTTTACTTTCGCGTTTTATTGTTTCGTGTAGTATTATTCAGTAAAATAATATGTCGAACAAAATTAAAAGCTTTGAAGAAACAAATTATAAAAATGAAATAAATTGTAAGTGCAGTTTACATATTTACTGAAATATATTATAATAACAATTATAATAATAATATGTATAATATATAATGTTGTTATGATATTTAACTGACATTCTTTTTTTGAATTCACAAATCTAGTAAATGATTAAAAACTTTAGTAAGTAATGCTTTCTGGCCTTGAATGATTATGATCAGAACTATGTTATTCAGTATAACAAACCAACTATTGTAATACATTAATAAAGTTTCGAGTAATACAGACTTTCTTGTTACAAAAATATGATCAAAACTAAGATACATCAACACATTACATAAAACTTACATTTTAATATTGTAAAATCAATACCGAATATTTCATACGTTAAGATAACATTTAAATGACGTAATTAGGAATATTTCATTATACAGAATTAAAAAATAAAAATATATTAAATATCAACATTTAATCAAATTGTTAGTAATAATGAAGTATATATATGAAAACTTTATATAAAATAATAATGTGTAACATTTATTTAGTGAATACATTGAGTGAAATTAATTGTCTCATTAATTTGCAAGATTCAGAATATGAAAAATTAAAAATAATTTTAATATATATATATATATATATAATTTTTTAAAAGTAAATGTATCAAAAGTAAGAAGTATGTTAAATGTTAAATATTAGAAAAATTCAATATATAAAACACTATAATTTAGCTTATTGAGATTCAATCATTTTATCCTCAATACTTTTTTCTCTCTGCGCTCAGTTATATAACATTTGCATTGCTTAAAAACGATCGATTGAAATTTAATTTTTATAAAATATTGTACAGTGTTTTAGTAAGCGTTTATCAATTTTAGAAAATAAACGAAATATGCACTTGAACAACTAAAGACAATGTAATTAGATATTTTCACAAATAAATTAAAATCTTAAAAAGTAAATTTGTTCCAATTTTGAAAAGCAAAATGCATAACTGAACCAAGAAAGTAATAATAAAAATAAACCACGCTCGTTGCTTTTTATAGAAAAAGGTGGGCTTATTTTAACAATATTTAAAATAATAATGTATTTTTAAACTACCACAGGGAACTTATTCAATTTCACGGTGCAAGATTAATTAAAATACAGAACATTTATCTTTTTCTATAAAAGGTATATATATTTACACATATGTATATATATGTATGTGTAATAATAAACATTAAAAATTGATATTACTACATATATGTAAATTATATAAAATTATTCGCTTTTTATTTAAAAATAATCGTAAAATGTATAATTCAAAGACGAATCGATAAATAACAGTTCAACTAGAACAGCATTCCTTTACTATATTTGGAATTGTCTTTTTCAGTAGATGCATCTAAAATAATTCGATAAAAATGATCTTCGTTTATTTATCCGCATTTATTTTTACATTTCCGAGTTTTTTTCTAATTTATTCAACTCAACAAACTTAAGAAATTTAAGGCAAACAATTTAGTTAAATTTAATGAAACGCAGCGAATTTAATTAGTTCATCAAGTTCAGAGTCAGTCTAAATCAAGGCATCGTTATATACATCATGCTTTTCTTAATGTACATCTATATATAAATCACCGCATATATTACTCCAATAACATTTTCATTTTATGTATCAATAAAAAAATTGTCCAAGTTATTTTTAAATTAACATTATTATTGCACAAATATTACAATGCGTTATAACTATTATACATACTAATAAAATCATTTATCATCATTTTATAATCTTAAGCAAATAAACTCTTATAACAAACAGTACTTAATAATATTATCATAATCAATAAAATACAATTAAAACTTTCAAACTATGTACTTTGTTTTCTCATTATCTTTGTTTAATACACATAAGTAACGTTTTATTCTTTTCTTCTTTTCTATTAACGCATATTTATTTTATATAATAATTAAAATTTTAAATGTGTATCTAAATTTGATGTTCAATAAAGATAAATAATGATCAATAACTGATTTATTTCATTAATCAACATCCATCGTTGAATATATATAAAGGATATAAGTTCTTAATTAAATACACTATGCTCTTAGTGATATTAATTAGTGCAAGAAGGAAAATGAATACACTTGTAAAGGTCCTTTATCAAATTAAAGTGACAAAATGGT
>JABFPJ010000064.1:0-77123 GCA_022817425.1 Gryon sp. ZL-2020 | reverse complement strand
GTTTTTAAAAAAAAAAAAAAAAAAAAAAAAAAAAAAAAAGAAAAGAAATAAATTATCATTACGTAATACGCAACATTTTAACTTTCATATTATAGTACGGTGAATTTTAAACTACTGAAACAGTCAGTTGGTTTTGAATCAAACGAAAAGAAGCTAAAGAAACAAATAATAAAATAAACAGAACACTTTGAAGAAAGGATTTGGTGTTGGTGTAATTCGACATCTAATTCATTTCTTCCTGTTTTCTGTTTTCAAGATGAATCATTATTTGACTGACGTAAATGCGAATCGCATATTCGTATAAAAAATATTGTAATAATATAAATACGAGTCAATTCCAACGAGCATTTTCATGCCATTTAGCTTAAATCGATTGTTAGTTCTAATGAGTGAGAAAGAGGTATAGAATACGAAATAAAAAAAGAAAGAAAAGAAAGACAGAATAATGACACGTTCTCTCAATCATTGTTAATAAGTTAATAAAATCAATTAATCAATGACGATCCTACCGATACATTAAATGAACCGAGTAAATATACATAAACTATTATTATATTCATATTTTTGCTTATGGCGTATTTAAGAATCTATTAATAATTATAATAATAAAACGACAAAAATTTAGCGATATTTAATGGCGGCAACAGGGCTGCAGTTTAAATGAAATAATGCTGGTGCAGTTTGCAGGATGTCTGATAAAACGAGTACTTTTACATTTCAAATATGTCTGCGAATTTTGTAATGAACGATAAAGTTTGTCTGTATTGCAAAGTATATTGTTTTTTTATTTTTCGTTCAAAAATTTAATTTTATTTTTTATAACATATTTCAGGACTTATATTTCATATAAGTAACTTTTTTTATGTTTTCTAATATTTTAAATTAATTTAATTTTATGAAATTTTGTTCAGATTATGAAAAATTACATTGAAAATATTGTATAATTCGAGAATCGTTTAATTTATTATGTAATTTATCATCAGATAAGTACTTAAGTACAAAAGCCATATGTAATACTTAATTTTAATTGAAAAAACCGAAAATATATGTTTTTTTGTTAAAAATGAAATATATATGTATATGAGTGTATGCAAAATAGAATGAAAGAGATTCACTTAGAAGGTGATATTGTGAAAAAAACTTCACTTTGAAATAAACAACGTAAACTGCACTTTACTAGAAGAGGTAGACTTATAATGAAAAAAGGGCTTTAGTATGACATACGGCAACTAAGAAGGCTACTTACGTCATCTTTACAAAATTTAATATAAACAAATTTAATATAAAGTATAAAACCAAAAAAAAGTCACTATTATATGAAATATAATGAATTTTCCGTATTTTTTCGGTCAAGATCAAAGTCTGATCCAAGGACCGCGTTGAAATAAAACACAAAAAATAATACTACTACTAAATACTAATATTAATACTAATAATAATAATAATAATAATAAAATAATAAAGAAAGAAAATACATAATTCCATTGTTCCCTCTCAAACGCATGTTCAATTCTAGCGACTTACTGATCTTGAAAAGTAATTAAAAAAAAGAAAATAAAAATGATTGACGCAACGAAACCAATTGTTTTTTCGATTTTCAAGCTCAAAAAATCGCAACCGTCAGAGTGTTATGTTAATTCAGGTGCGGCGTTTTTTGAGCATAGTGATGATGATGAGATGATAAGACGAAGGCAAAGAAACAGAAGACGATGATGGTGAAAAAGTGTAGTAGATAAAAGATAAATTTTAATAAACCGCTAGGCTAGGCGCTTCGAAGTACGTAAAAAAACTTTCAAAGATAATTTTAAAATCGTATACAAAAATATTACAAATCATTCTCAACTCTAAAGTTCAACTACATAAAGAGAATTTTTAAAAATTAAGTAAAAGTGATTCAGAAGACGACTAGATAATAGATGCCGCATGGCCTAATTGCTGCCATTTTGATTATTCACATGGTTCGTAATACAAATAAAATTAATGATGAAAGAATAACTTTATTACTACTATTCGATTTAATGAACAAATACAAATCGACGGTGTTATCGTACACCAATAAATTTTCAACTACTTTTTAGACGCAGATACAACCAACAAAACAACAAAATATATATATACATATGTATATATATAAATATATAGTTGTAGATTAATTCAATTCAAATTTCTTCAAGACAAATTTATAAATATATGCTATATAATTCGAATTCACATAACAATTCGATTCGGGGATTTTGAGTGAATTTATTATACAAATTGCAAAACGTTCTATTTCAATACAAAATATATTAGTATTTATTTAGAAATTAATTAAAATTAAAGTAAAATAAAAAGTAAAACAATTTAAGACAAAAATAAAATAAAATGTATTTTTTCCGACAATTTTCTTCTAACATTCTTTCGAATTCTCTTTTTCTTTTATAACATCTTAACACAAAAAATTAATTATATGCATTATGATAATTACATTAACATAATGCATTTAGTAACGCGTCTTTATTAATTTCAATTGAAACAATCTTCAAAATCATTGTATTCTAAATTAGAGCTTAAAATCCCTGTAGCAATTTCTACAAAAGAGCAAATGCAATGCAAACGAAGTGTCGAAATCGTCGTTGCGCTTATTTATAATATGCATACAACTTTTCACTTTATTTGTCGTCGATTCTCTTATACTAGATAAAAAGTTCATAACTAAATTGTTTTATGTCATTTTTCGTCAATATTTTTAAAATATTGTGATTAAAATTTTTTCCACTTATAAGCTTTCTAATTTTACTTGTTATGAAGAAGAGGCCAAATGTCAGTTAAAAATAATTATAAATGATGTCAAAATAACATTTTTTTAAAGTTTATTGCAATATTTAACATACTTACTTTAAAAATGCAAAAGAGTGGAAATCATTTTTCGAATATGTGAATAATAAAGTTAAACTTTTTTTATTGATGATTTGTATTTTGTAGAATGTATGGAACACTTTTATAATTGGTTCATCATTTTTATTGAAATTTTGTAAATCCGATTTCATAATTAAATATGGTTTGTTTAATTAATTCATTATATTATATCAATCGGAAATTAAACAAAATAAACGGCAGTTTTATGCAAAAGTTAACGATCAATTTTTCTTGATCAATATTTGTTGCTTAATCAATATTAAACCTATGTAAACTTACGTCAAATCTATATATGTTAAAATAAAAATCAAAGATCTGTCTGCTATAAAATTAAGATGAATATATACTTATATGATTGTTGCTTTAATTATTTGATTAAAATTGTCCATTGATAAAATTAATGCATAGTTTCAAAAAATAACATAAAATATTGCACAGAAAGAAAAAGAAAACATAACGAAATTTTTCATGATATTTCTAAATGACTACAAACTTAATAAAATATACATATAAATCGGTCCGTTAATTCTATAGAGAATATTCATTTTCTCATAGTAAAAAAAAAAATAATTAATATGATGCCAGTATGTCAACGGTGATGTAAAATCAAATGATTTATGATAATAATTTTGAGGTTTTTTGATATTTATCCTAAGAATAACGCATATTATAATAAGCTTGTATATTTAAAATCAAGCGTTCAGTCATTTTTACGCGATAATCTTATATTATGTAAAGAAGAAGGGATATGTAATTTTACTATTTCTATTTATTGATTATTATAATTACGGCAAATGTAGACTTAAGATCAAATTGTTGATAGTTATATTATGGCGCTTGAGAATTTTTCTTAGAAAACAATTTATTCGCTTTGTTGATCTCGCGTTGTTTTGCGAATGAACTGTCGTTATATTATGTCGAGCTATATATAAATATATATATAATATGGAATTTTCGTGAAATCAGACTTTATCGACACTTTTCCATTGGACCTTCTCACGGAACAAGAACAAATTTTTCCTCGCGTGCTTTCACACGTAACGGCGAAGCGATTTTTGTACATGCATTCATATCCTCGATTGAACAAAGAAATGTTGCTTTTAGAATATTTATTGCGCCATTGTTCATTGTAACAATATTGTTCGTTGTCGTGTGAAATCATTCAAAAATTTGTTTTGTCCCAAGTGATTTTCGCTACGAGATTCAACATTGAATGATTTCGTATTTCTTATTAAGTATAATCAAATAATCTTTAAAACAAAATTAAACAAAATTTGTGAATGAAAAAAAAAAATTGAACCAGGAAGAAAAACAAAATGTAAACTTAATACAAACAGAGAAGTGGAATGATCAAATTGAATCTCGGTGTGAATGATACGTTTAAAAATTAATAGTGCAAGAATATACGCTCCATTTCTTGTAATATTTTTCTTATTGCAAGTGTCTAAATTTTGATTATATTATATATAATAAAACGAATATGATATATTTATATATATACATATGTATGTATATATATACTTATATGCATGTATTAAAATGACTACACCACTATTTATTATTTAATAACTAATTTTTAATTAACATTGTAAATAACGAAAATATTTTATCTATAATATTTCCGATGCGGAGGTTTGGGTAGGGCGCCAAATTAAACTCTGACTGCCCATTGAGGGTTCCGCAATTTCGATAGCCCAACCTCCATTGTTACACCATTTCATCATTGCATTTAATAAATTATATATTTATTGACGACTTAGTGTATTATTGCAAGTATCCTTTTATTTTATTCTTATACTTACTTTTTTACTAATTTTAAATCATGTTAAATCGTTTATTTAAAACACTTTGCTATAACGTATCCCCAACCACACTTCGTATCTGCAGGAGAATCAACTAAAAAAAATATAGAAAGTTGAAATGAAGTTCAGTCAAATTAAAATTATAATATACATCTAGAAATAAACATTAAAGCAAATTTAGTAAATTTTCAATTTACTAAATCCAAATTGTCTTACCTTCCAAAATGCAAGTTCTTAATTGTGTTAAGCCTTCTACCATTTCTTCCATATCGGGAATTGCTCTTAATTCACTTTCGACTTCGTTTAACGAGTTTACAGCTTTATCTTTGTTGAGCTGACCATTTTGAACCTGGAAATTTAAAAACGTTTTGAAGTCTGATTAAATATATTTAAGCAGTGTTTCTTATCTTGAAAATTATATAATATTAATATAATGTAATTAAATAAGATACAGTATGTAATGCCCATTGTCGCAATCATGTTTGGAAAATATTTGTCATCGTCTTTATTACTATATTACCTATATTACTATATTATCTATATTACTTCTTTTTAAAAAGTAATGAAGCATTTTTTATTTAATTTACTTTTGTTAAAATTGATAATTGTTTAAGAATTTGTTAATTAATTGCTATAATGAAAATCAAAATCTTACAAATCCCCATCCTTCCAGCGCGCATTGAGAAAAGCAGGCTTCCTCTTCAGTAACTTCGGGATTTTCATCCATTTCCGCTATGTGAATTTATAATAAATAAATTAGAATTTGTTTATAACAAAAAATCATTATTTCAAATAGAAATTATGAATATAAAGTGTTTCTAGTAGGACTACACATTTTATCTTAATTTCTTTTAATCCAAATAATAGTTTCATTATTACTATTAATTATATATAAATATCATTTTACTCTAAAAAATATTTTCTTACACATATCCACAGAGAAGTTCTCCATACAGCTTTCGATTACCGTAAACATTTCTTGCAAACTAGTGCCATTGATAGCCTAACAAAATAAAATTTTAAATTGATACAATCAGATTAGTTATATTTAAGATGTACTTTGTACTTTTTTCATTATATATATATTTATTACTAATTTTATTATGAATGCAAAATTATATTAAATAAGCCGCACAAGTGTGAAATTTATTAAATTTATCCATATATAAAGAATTAATGTGTTGTATGTATTTTCTTTATCTTAAGAATTTCAATATCATTTGTGAGAAAACATATAATAAACACAATATTTTGTATAAAACAAACTTAAGGTAATGTATAAAATTAGAGTAAAAGAAATTATAAAACAATTTTTTCGTAAAATTGGACTACATGTTAAGAAAATGTAATAATGTAACGTACAACAGCCGATAGAAGAATAAGCGCAACAATTAATTTCATTGTAGATTGTTTGTTACTAAGATATATTTAATGCTTGTTGAAATAACGTCAGTTTAAAGTAAAAGTGTGTACATTAATAAATAAACTTGTATAAATTTCTTGTATATATACTATACTCTTGTATATATATAATCGTTATCCTCAATTTACACATAAATAAATTATATAAGCTAATAAATAGATAGCTTTGGTAACATATGTTTAATAATGTTGTATAACCTTTACATTGCAGTGAAGTTCTATTGCTAATTGTCCTGTAAGACAAATATGAAGCACTTTTAATAAAGCTAATAAACAAAAATATAGGTTTATATTATATATATCTAAAAAATAGGAATAGCATTAAAGTTTGTTTTACAAAATGTGATTATTTTTTAAGAAAGAATATATTCTGATTTGTGAAAGGTCTATTTTATTATTTTCAATAAGTTAAGAAACGAAATAAAGTCAGAATAACTTAATGAGAATTTATAATATGTATTTTTAGTCCCTTTGAACTATTATTTTCTGATACGATTTAACGAAATTTTGAATAGTTTACAGTATATACGTAATTTTTATATAATTAAATTATTTATAAAAAAGAAATCTTTGTTTATTAATTATACTTTGAACAGGAAAAGTTGAATAATAATTAAACTTATACAAAAATATAAACTGTAATTACATTAACATAAAGCATTATAGGAAGATGGAAAATGCAAGGCGTAGTATAAAAGAAAAATGTTTATTTATGAGATTTATATTATTATTCACTTACAAAATTTGCTCTTAAAATTATTTATTTACTTTCATATACAAAGATTTTTAAAAGCAGGCAATACAATATTCAATAATTTAAATAAGGCAACTCGTTACTACTTGCAATCTATATTTAAATATATTAGAATATATATTATATATATTGTGATATTTATTTTATAATATTCTATAAATTAATAATTTATTGTAATGTTAACTAAATCTGTATGTATGCTGTTTTTATTACATTTGTATTCATATAATGAAAAAACTTTTAAATTTTATTTGATTATAAATATATAAAATGTTAATTGTTAATACATGATTTCTTTTTAGATTTAGTTTTTCCAATTTATAAAAAGATATCTAAAACTCAGAAACATTTATTATATATCAAAAATTATTATCAATACATGGATGATATTAACGAAAAAAATACAATTCACTGTGTAGCTTCATTCTTATATAAAATTAATATGTTCTAGGAAATTACATTTTTATGATGTATATTGATAGTACAAATAGTTATTTGCTGTTAGCGGTTATTGTTGTAATTTTACTTTCGTTTTCTTTTATTTCAGTCCATAATATATGTTTTACAACTCAATTATACATTATTTATAATTGAAAGAATTAAGCAATTCTTATCCTAGTAATTATGAAAAATATACGAACTTTATTTCAAATAAGAAAAATGTATGAAAATATAAATTGTAGAAATATTTTAACAATGTATAATCTACATAATTTAACATTTACTATAGATAGTATAGAAATGCACGAATTATATAAATTACAATACAAAACACTTTTTAATTAACTTAATTATACCAAAGTATATGTTTCCTTTTTATTTAATGTTCGTAGAAATTCATTTTTCTTAATGAATATTGAAAAAAAACTTATTAGCAATTTTGTCTTAATATATTAAATAAATAATTATTAAATTATTTTATAAAAAAACAAACAATGGATTGATTAATTTCATATGAATGATATAATAATCATTAGTAGAATTTAATTATGTAAGTCGACTAGACTAATATAAAGCATATTTAAGAAAATATAATATATACACAAGGCGAAATATAAGCGTATCGTAAATGAAAAGAACCACGAGGAATATTTTCAATAACAAATGATTTCAATAAATATATTTGCTTTAATTTTAATTTTTTCATTAACAATACTGCGCGGTTCTTTTTACTTTAATATTAATTATTTCTCTCAAAATAATTATATTAAATTGCAAAGATAATGTCTTTAGATAATCTTTACTATAGAGTTTACAATTTTGATTTTTGAATGATTTAACAATAAACTAAAGTATTCTACTTTGTATGTCGAAGGATAGTTAGAAATCTCAAGTTTTTGTCCCAGTAAAATATTTTATACAGAAGAAAATCGTCTGATTTTACTTCTTATAATAAAATGTTACAATAAGATGTTTGTTTATATTCACGTATATTTCGCTTAGTGCAGTAATCTGTATCGAAAGCGCGGAATATGTATATAATAGTTAATATACAAGTATAAAATATGTACATTTTTTACTTCAATCTATTAATTATTTATATAACAAAACATCGTTTAAGTTGTATATGAAATATGTAGAATTAGAACGTAGGAATTGTATGAGCGAGGTATATACATATCCAATTTCCTGTTGGATGTGTCCAACTGATCATCTAAATTATGACTCAGATTTATAAACAAATCTATAATTGTTAAATTATTTTTCATTTAAATTGTTTTAAATAAAAAAATCTGAAATTAAATAATAGAGATAATTAAAGATACTTATATTATGGTCAGCACAGAAAAGTTGGCAAAGAATAATTTTGAAATAATATATGTATACATATATAGATATATTGGAATGTACGTTTCCGGTTGCTATGTCATATAAAACTTTATCAATTTTATTCTACTATTATCAAATTATTCGTGAAAAGATTAAGGCCGTCTTCTTATCTGTTTATGTAGAATTAAAATTTCGCGTTTCCCCGAGTAGATTTTGCAAATACGTCAATGAAATGATTTTAATGAAATATAAAAATCAATAAATATGCGCAGTATGCGTTAAAGTATGTTCTATACTTATACCAAAAAATTTTTTATCATTTTTAATCAAACTTATTTATAATGATTGAATATAAAATTTAAATAGTTTATCTGTATTTATATCTATACACAATTATAAGTCTTAAAATAAGAATATGACTAGTATTTGTATGTTATTTATAAAACGTAAAATAGAATCATAAATGAAGAAATCATTTATCGAAGAAAAATCTGTATGAATTACGTTTTATATAAAATACATTGTTTATAAATATATTGGCTTGAATTTTATCTCTGATATTGTTTATCTTAAATTGACTTTAGAAAATATTTTGTTAGTTTGAAAGTTTGTTGTATATTTTTTTGAGGTACTTAAATACTATTCAAACCAAATTCTGTGTATAATTTTCAAAAATAATATTACTCAAATTAAATAAAAATCGATGTAATCGATTTTAGCTACTAGAAATCACCTTTCTATTTCATATCTATTATTATTATTAGCATGAGCTTTTTTTAATATACAGTTAATATAATACACAATAACATAGAATAATTAACTGTACAATAATTAGTGTAAAAACGCAGATAAATTTACTATTTATAACTGAACGCGAGCCATGTTATAAACAGTGAACGTATTTGTGATTTTGCACTTAATATTTAAACAAATCCAAAATTTAGAAAAATGGTCAATTTCTATTTTTGTTTCTTGATTTCGCGTCACAAAATATATTACTTTGAATGAAAGTATTTTTATAATGCTGTTTCTAAGGTCGGTGCACTAGGACTTCTAGCGACTTTTTGTGTAATGACATGATGCGGTGATTCCGATCGCGCTCGGAAACGCTTTTCTAAAAAGGAAGTTCGATTTGGTTGCGTGACAGGTGTACTGGCTAAAAATTGCGCTCGCGCCAGTTGATTACTTTTTCTGCGACATTCGGATGCACTTTGTGCCGGCGTTTGTGGATATTTAAGCTGCTTCTGTGCATTTACAGCGTTCAGCGTGACGTTATTTTGTACGTTTAATGCAGGTGCTCGTAAGCCCGAAAGTGTACATGACTTTGGGCTGTCCGTTATAGAAATTACATTCTTTACGCTATCGTTGACTGACACTATATTGTTTACAACTTCTTTCATGTTTTTATTGACTTTGTCAGTGAGCGATTCATCGAGACTGTTTAGGTGATGATACGCCGGAATTCTCGATACTGGCGAATTATTTTTTTCAGGTGACAATTTCATGGCTTTCTCTTCAGCGGCGGAATCTTCAACGATAGTTGATGACAACACATCTGTTCTTGGAGTTTGAAATCTCCATGCAGATCTTGGACTCATCACTTTTGCTAAGCTTGGCTGTTGATGATTGGTTGGTGTAACTGTTGGTTGCATCTGGTTTTGCTGACGGGACATTTTCAGCTGCTCAGCGGCTGAAATTCTCGCTGGACCAGATTTAACACTTTGTTGTAAAAGCAGACGTTTAAAGTCCATTCTTGATGTTGTGGAAGGTGATTGAATTGTTTGTGGAATCTGCATAAAACAAAATGTAATTAATTTTCTTCGTCAAATAAATTGATGAAATTAATTAAAATCACTATTAATCCTTTAATCATTGTAACTTTGAATTAAAAACGGTGAAATGACATTGAAAAATAATAAAAATAATTGTGTACCTCTGGAATTTTGTTAGACTCTGGACTCCAGCTATGTCTTGTGCCGGACTGTGTTTTGAGTGTATAATTTGTTGTTCCAGCCGACGATAAATTATCAGCGTCATCTTTGATGTTAAGTCGTCTTTTTGATTTGTGAATTGCTGCAAAGAGTTCTTCATTTGACATGGTACTCTTCGTTGGCGAGAGGATTATATTCGCAGCATTACTTTTGCCGGAAGTAACAGGTGATGCACTTCTAGCGTTTGACATACTAAAGCGGTCAGCTGTATTCGGCATTGAATTTCCAACTGGAGTTGACGATTTGAAACTAGAACTGTTTTCTGGTCGGATTGGTGAAAGTGACACTTGAACATTATCAACGAGATCTAGCTTCTTCTCAGCATTACATGTTGGTGATGAAGCAAAAAATCGGTACCCTAAGGCTGAAAGGCCGAGTGGAGTAGCAAATCTGCAACATTTTAATCATCAATCAAACATCTTGCAAATGTCTAATACTATTGCATCATGTCTAATGAATTATCTTAATTAATGTTTTTTCTTCGTGATAATCATTGATCGATAGTTGCATCATTGTAAAACACAATTACACATTTACATGCAATATTAATTTTTATTTATTTATGAATATTCTTTACTTTACCTGTTTTTAGCATCCAAAGGTGGATGTCGCTGCATCGGCAAATTTTGTATCTTCCTTGCATGACTGTTCAGCTGTTCATTCGACATATCATAGCTTCCAATACAATCCGCCATTGATTTTTGATGTCTCGCCAATATATTCATAGTGTTAAATGAATTACGATGTAGACCTCGGGTAATATCTGGTGTCACACTACGCGGTGGTTCAATCTCCTTCTGAAGTTTACGGGATGGTAATGTATAAAACTGATGACTAGGTTGAGTCGTTCGATCGTAGAATCCATGTTCCGCGTGTTTATTCTGACCATCATAAATATGATGATTGTCCGGATAAGTTATTGCTCTATTCTGATCGGGATGGTGTACGTCTTGCAATACGTCCAAGTAACTTTGCGGCTGATAAGATACTGGCCGATGTTGCTGCTTTTGTTTACAATAATTATTATGGTCGATTTGACTCTTTTGTTTGTTTATGTGCTGATTACATTTACAATCCTCGTGCGCTTGGCTTTTTGTATGATCATGCGTGGGAGTGGATTTAACGTAAGACGATGGCGGTTGAACTATTGCCTGTACAGGAATTGGATCTCCAGAAATAGCTAACAACGTGTTATCTGAAACAGTGACATATTTTCATTGCCAATTACATACTTTACATTGCCATTGAATTAATGAAAAAAATATATCAAATGAATAAATGTTTGTTGCGTTAATATACATGCAATATTTGACGTATGAAAAAAGGAAGGAATTAGAAAATTCATGTGAAAAATGAAATTTGCACGAGACATGCTGTTGATGCTATTAATTGTGTTGTATTGAGGTGAAATTGAAACCGAGAATCCATATAGAGATTTTAAACATTGCGGGCTGACCACATACGAACCCATACACGTTATCTCGGATTTCTTTTAGGTGATGTGGTGTCTTTTTTTAGAGTTTAAATAAAATAATAGATATGTTTCAATATAAATAATGAACTTGTCTTTAAATCAGTATCAATCAGTTTTCATCATTGCAATTTACTTAAAAGTTCATCACATTGAATCAAATCACATTGATACCCACAAAATCTTTATTATATAATGATACTGGTGTTCTTATTCTTGTTTCTACTTTTTAATTTTAGTCACTTGTAGGTATTAAATAACAAAGCAAAAGAGCGTTAGAAAAAACGATACCAAAAATTTGTACTCACCATTAATAAATCATATTGTTATTTTGAATGTTACATTGAACGTTAATTTGAATGAGTCTTTTTTTCATCTGTTTGCACAATGCATCAATTTACTTATATGTTAATGCAATGCATGGAAGATAATGATTAAGGATGGTGCGTAACTGGGATATCGGATTGTGTAATTATTTACAACCAAGTTGGCAATTAAGAAATCATGCATATATGTATATATGCAATTTCGTGTGCACGATATGATTACGTATTGTAGGGAGAACTAAACAAATAAAATGCAATTGACAATTCCACAATAAAGTACATCTATTAATACAGTCATAAATATGAAAATACAATATGTACAAACCAAAATTAGCAGATTAGAACAAGAATGGTAGAACTTACAAGTACAATAACGAACGCACTGTAAAAATAAAAATAAAATAAAGCTTACACGCAAAAAAAGTCAGGTCAAAATTGATTACACACATATACACAATTCTATCATTCTAAAATGCTCTCCTCGGTTTGTAAGCATGTCTGCGCTTTTGTGCATTAGCTTTAAGCAAAAATTATTGTTAACAGCAAAAGTGCGGTTTTGCAATATTTCCGGGATTCCCGACGTAGGCAAATTCTTTCCGGTAATTAATAATCAATAATAGATTTTTCATTTATGTCAAATGCTATACAAATTCGATTAAGCATAATCCGCTAAATACGTTTTGAAGCCTCTTTCTTTCAACTTATTATGACTTTTGTCTATCCGTCAAATAAATTTGACTAGTTAAATTAATTAAATATTGCAGAGAATTAAGTTATCGCTTAGTACTGATTTGTTATTAATATTGTTTGGCATATTAACGTTATTGGTATTAAGAACAAAGTTAGACTTTCTAATGGATATTTGATTGATTAAAACTTTGAAAAATTCAGTAAAACTAATGACTTCATTATATTTTTATCATATCTGTAGTTTGTATATATAAAACTATAATTTATTATGTTAGCATGTTAGTTTCATGTAGACCCTACTTACAATGCGAGATGAGCATATTTTAATAAATAACATGCGTAATGGACGGACTCACGATTCTGAAAATGGTCCTTTAAAAACAGACATTCAAAAACATTTAAATATACAATGTAATGTAATTGTACAATTCAAGGAAACAATTCAATTTTATAGAACTCTACGTTATTCAGTTGCAGTTGATTAATAGATTTCTGATTATTAAAAATGGTAATGATTATTTCAAATATATTTTAATGAGATGAAAAAAATACGCACATTTTTATTTTTTAATTATTCTGGATAAATTCAATTAATTTGAATAAACCATTATTTCTTGAAAATCTATAATAATTGTTATAAATCAGCAAAATTATTATTTTATTACTTTGTAAATAGTGCCGATAATTGATATTGTAATTTATTTATATTTAAATTTTAAACTAATTCAATTAATATGACATAATCGAATTACATTATATGTATCGTTTTTATTATATTATATTATTATATCGATATTACATTATATGTTTCGATTTTTTTGAATGCTGGATTTTAAAGAATCATTCTGAAATTTCTAACTTTATTGATGCAATTAATTATTTTAATACATGTTTTGATTGACAATTTATAATCTCTCAATTGTCGAATGATACATATAGAATTTTAAACATCTTTCTTAAGAGCAGTAATAATTAATTTTTATATTTATTTTAATATAAGAATTAAATTGTTTGATTGCACGCAGTTCTGGACATACATTAACACGAAGATATATTAATTTGTCTCTAAATATAAATAAAAAGTAAAAATTATTTCATATTTTTACCAATAATTAATTATCAAATTTATCTTTTAGTTTACAAAACTATAAACCATGTCAAGTATTCATATTAATTCTATGAAATCTACATTTAATATCATATTTAAAATGCCAAAAAATGATGTTTCAATACTTAAACATATCTTTTTGTTTTTTCCCGAAATTGAAAAGTTATGCACTAATTCAAGTTTTATTTACACAGCCATTATTTACATGATACTTTTTTAGTCTTTCTTAATATAATAATTGCATTATAAAATATAATTAATTTACAACAATTGTCTAATATCAACGAACAAAGTTAGTAAGTCTTAATTTGGCTATATATAAAGCATAAAATTGTATTCACTTGTTTCGTACATTGATAATAAAAAAATATAATAACTTATGTTGTATACATTAGCCTAAATAACTTTGTTCGTTAATATTCATTATTTTCATATTATGTACAAGGTTACATTTTATTAGTGAACACCAACGCTAACACCAATAAATTAAACACGTATCTTTATTTATTAAATGTAAAAGAATCGTAAAAAATAAAAAAAAACTAAATTATGCATATTTAGTTCCAAAAATTCGTTAACGTCGGATAAAAGTATAATAATACGATCCTCATTCGAATTCAACGAAAAATTTATTTATTTGTCATTGTACTATGCTTCTGTGCCAAAACTGCGATATGTGTAGGTCATATGGAGTCCTTATCAATTGTGTTATAAGACCAAATTAGAAGCAGTTCAATATCGTTTTTTGTGTAAATTATTAGTAAACATTTAAGTCTGACCAAATAATACCGATTTTTTATCAGAACTATCAGCTTAAACGCTAATAGTGCTATATAAAAGAACATTTGGACTGTTTGAAGTAACTTATAATTTCTTTGATATAATTAATTGAATTAATACATTTAATTATATTTTTTAAATATCAGAAAGAACGTAAAATTGACCAAAATTTTTGTTAAAGAATTCTTATTACTTTTCTTCCAAAGGCGAACGACATCTGACAGTATTCTGCATATAATATCAAAACTAAAGAAAACTTGTACTTAAAAATTAATTTGAAGTGCATCAATGCCTTTGAAGTAATGCGTAATCAGTGCCTCAATTACGTCACGAAATCATATTTCGATATGTGATTTTACACTAACTTATATTTTATTTTGTAATATTTTATTTTGCTATATTTGTTAATATACTCATAATTAAAAATATTTTTTATTATTTTACTCATAGATATTAAACAAAATATATTTTACTTTTCTAAAAATAACTAAACGTTACGTTTGTACGTAAATTAATAATTTTAATAATACTTTTGAAAATGAAATCTGAAAAATAAAGTCTGTTGATTCTAATAATAAGCAGATGATAAACTCCTGTAAGTTCATAAACTTTTTGTGCACTTCAACTTCGAGTACAATTTCTATTCTACATAGATAAAATTATCCATCTTGTCTTTGTCTTGTCCTAGTTTTGTCGCGACACACACGCACACATGTTTTGTGAAATTCTAATGAGGTTATAAGGACAACCACACGTTAAAAGCTTATAATGAGAATTGATAAGTTACAAATGTATTGCAATGCTTTAACTAAAAGTTTCAGTGTTCAAGTTGATAATTACCGAGCTAAATATCAAATCTTCCGAGCGCGTCATTTTTGTGACCCCCGATTATTATTCTAGAACCTAAATAGATTGTCTAGCAATGCAAGTGAACTATGTCATGATTGTGAAAAATATTTCTATTGTCACGAAAAAATAAAAAAAGTAATTTCTTAAATAAGATAATTAAAAATAAAAGCCCTTTGAAAAAGGTAAAATGAATAGCTTCAACTAAAGCAAAAATGAGGGGAAAAACTAAGTAAAAACTAGAATTTTAAACTTACGGGGTCTTCGCGTTGCCAAAAACAGAAGATGTTTTGCTAACATTTTGCAAGCGGCAATATTCACTGAACAATTTTCACGGGGAGGGGATAAACCGACTTATAGAAATATGAATTTACTTAATCACCGGCAACGACTGTCTGTCTTGTAATGAACATGCTCACTTTAAATCACATATTTAAAATGTTATCGTTATTTACAAGTGTTGGTAGTATTCCAGATCTTTTTAATTAGCGGTAATCAAATGTGACTCATAATTAATATTCTTACTTCTTTTGTACATGTAAAAGGAATAAAACTCCCGTTAAAAAAAGAAAAGAAACAAGAAGGCAAGAAAAAAGTTATTGAAAAGTAATTGCTTTGAACACTTTGAAAAACGATATAATTCATTACAATACGTAGTTTGTCAGTTCGTACAGTCTTAAATGTTTGTCAGTGATTTAACTTGTCTGTCAAATTTATGTAATTCAAGTGAATAATTTCTAGGCGACTAATTCGGAAGCTTAACTAAATGCTTCTCTACTTCAACTAAGTATTTGAATCGAACGTTACGAATCGAGGAAGGAGAAGTGTTACGAAGTAGGGATGTTTATTAATCGGAATCTGGTTGTATCACGTGGGATAAATATCGTTGTCTGATGCAATAAGTATAACTATTGAGCTATCAACAAGTGTGAAGTCAATGATAAGGGCTGATTGTGTTTGCCTCCCTGGTCTTTTGCGTATATTCTCTAGATTGTTTACGTAAACTAGAAGTATATTTTTGTACATCGGCGATGAATTATTGTGACAAAAGTGCATTTCCAATGTGCAACCCCTTTGTTTGAACGCTAACCTTACGTTATAAAATGTTCGTCTTATACTTTTTTGTAATATGAATTCTTCAAACAATCAAACACTGTATTTATTATTGATTATAATATTATTATTTTGTATAATTTATCAACATTTTTATGGAGTTTTTTTATGTTAAATATAATACACGATAATTTCATTTAACATATTAATCAATGGGAATTTTTAACTCACTTTTAACGGGATTAATATTTTTGGAAAATATTATTACGGTTTCATGATGATAGTTCTTTTTTTAATGAAATGTACATATTATTGAGACTTGACCTATTTTTTTCCATTTTTCCCGACATTGTGACCTAAGTAGGTACATAAAAAAATACTTTGTAAATTTTTATAGTAATTAAAAGTTACCTTAACAAAATGAATATTTACAAGATTTGTTAATATCTTCTTTCATAACAATACGATTTATAATTTTGAATGTGATATAATATCTCTGGATATGCAGTTCTTTTTTCACATTTTTTAAAACTACAAAGCAGTCAATTTTTTCTGCAAATTTTTTAAATTAATATAGTAGTTTTATCATTTTGTGTGGATAATTGTTTAAAAATAATTCTCGAGGTTGTAATAATGTCAAAAAAAATAATGTCAAATACAAATTAGGTCAACGATTATTGCAGTAAATAAATGTAAAAAACTTATACAAGAAAAATTTACGCGAATTGTAGAGCAGGTAACTTTTAGTTAAATAATTGTCTAAAATATTGCACTGTTTTGTCAAAAATCTAATTATCATTATAATACAAGTTGAAAGGAAAAATGATCAAGTAACCTTGATAAGCGTTGCTCTTTGCTGGGGTTACTTATTGTCTTTATCAGTGAAATATTCCACTCTCATATATCAGTTTTATCAAACAACTATTGAGCCATAGTGCTCGAGCGTAATTCACGGAATGCATTTATGAACCTTACACGAGATTACATAAACGTGACAACTAAATCGGGAGATAGCGACTTTAATTTTACTGTAGTTATTTTGCTTTATTGAATAATTGTTGTCTGTCACGTAATTAGGTCGATAGTAATGTTAATTTTATGTAATAGTCAATCACTGTCAGAAATTCTTTTTCCAATGAACAATTTATCAGACAAATTTTTACTTTACTACCAAATCTCGGTATCATTGCCGGAGTGCATAAGTACGCGAACCGGCTCTATATCCAATGCCCGAGGACGAGGACTAGAAGATAATAATGCGGGCAATGTTTGTGTGTTGAAATCGGGATTTCTCGTCATCGGCGGTTCTGGACTTGACACCGTTTCGGGATAATTAATTTTCTCTTTTAACAGCTCTTCCTGAATCTCTTCCGACGGTGTTCGTATGATTTTTTGTGATTTTTCTGTGTGATTTGATAACTTTTTAATAAACAACATTGGACTGTTAGCCATGCGATAACTTTCACTTCGTTTGATCTTGCGTTCCATACGACTAGCGTCAGATATAGGTGAAGACAAATCCAATGATAAAACTGACGCTACATTGGAGTCATCTTGCAATGAGTCACCGTTTTGTTGAAAGTCATTGTTTTCCTTATCATTGGATGAAGTGTCATTTTTATGACCATTAGTAACCGTTTCGTCAAAGTCAGATACGAGTAATCGTCTAGCTAACTTAGGGGTGTTACCCTTAGGTACAAGATTAGCAGGACAAAGACTAGATTGTTCAAAATTCAATCCCACTTTTGAGTTGACAACTCGTCTCGGCGTTTCATTATGATTTTTGCGTCTTAAGTCAGTCTTCTTTTTTGGCGTACAAATGATACGTTTCTTAGCATTATTACCATACGAGTGTTTGTACTTATTCAGTCTATCGGAATGTGTATTTTCTATCGTTGATGCATTTGAATGTGTTACTTTATTTTGTGACGATGAATGTAATTTATTTCTACTTTGAGCCGACGTTAACGCATTTTCTAACTTGCATTTTGCGTTGAATGTTCGCGTATGATCGTTCGATGATTGAGTGCCTTCTAATCTACCGGTGCGAGAACAACCATCAGTGCTGCGAGCAGTTGACGTCTTACCTTCGTCTTCTTGCATGTTGACATAAGCTCCGCGTACTTGTTTGTGGGAACTTGTAGGACTAGTGGGCCCCACAACGGTTGATAAGGTTCGAATATAATCAGGACTTGTTGCGCGATCAGGACTTTTTGCAGCTTTAATAATTAATTTTCCTAGTTGAGGTGAGGTAGGTGGTAGTGATTTCGAATTACCGTCTACAGTGTCTTGCGTTTTTATAACTGCGCGTACGTTGGCTTGTGCGCGATGGAGCATTGGCGATGGAGTCGGCGAGTTTCCATCTTTCACAAATGGACCTGTTTTGAAAATAACGTAAGTTATATAATATGATTTCATAAAAAAATTTTAAGAGCAAATGTGATGATTTTAGTAAGTTTTAGTATAAAGGATTTTTAATTAATTTTTGTAATTAATATGTTAAAAATGTATGTATAATATATCAAAAGCTATTAAAAAGGATTTTAAAAAAAGAAGATCATATGTTGACATAGAATGACAGATAATATTTTCTGCAATAAATACATTCTCTTAGCCGAATAAGTACGATAATCGAAACACTTATTCAGAATTTAAGTATTTGTTGTATACAAACGTTATATTTGTACCTGGATTAAATGTGGTATGAGCTCCCTTTCGTCTCTTCAAACTATCCGACGAATAAACAACTTTTCCATCTGAATCCAAAGTAACCCTTGCACCTTGTCTTCTTCTTTCCAAAGATGATTCTGGTTTTTTTGGTAGTTCACTTAAACTTACATATTCAGCATCCTTTCGGAATAAATCAGCATTCGCATACGTAGCAGATGGTCGAATTGGTGTTACACTTTGTCGTTTGTCGTTGTTGTTTCTCACGTCAGCTATGGTTACATAGTCGCCGGAGTCTGCATGATTCTCATCATGAACTGTCGTCTTTTGCGGTTCTTCGTTGACCTTCTGCTGATGTTTCCGAGCGTTTATTGGCAAAACGCCGCGAAGCTTACCAAGAACACCACTCAATGGACTAACTTTGGATGTGGAATTTGTGACTTTGTCAGAATTACTTTGCGAGACGCTTTGAACTGTAGCATACAAATTTTTATCCTGTCCATTAATTACTTCCATTTTGGAGGTACCAACAGTCGCTGACATAACCACAGCTCCCTCAAGTTGTTTTACTTTTTGATCCGATTCTTTTGTTTCGACAGTATCACAATCTTTTGCGTGTTCATCATCAGAACCTGGTGGCGTAATGATACACATAGACGGAATTCGACTAACATTAATTGCAGTCTTTGATCGAATTCTTTCGATTCGTTCACAACCTTCAAGATCGCTGGATTCAGAATACTCAAACTCTGAACACGATCGACCAGTACAGGCGGGACTTGAAGCAGAATCAACCGGAGACGATGATGTGTTATGTCCACTGTCTGGTGACTCGCCGCCATTTTGATTTTGTCCATGAATCTGCAATAGCGACATCAATATTTAAAAATCTTCATTTATTATGAAAGTACAATAAAATGTTGGAATAAATAAATAAATAATAGTCACCATTGCTACTACAGTTAAGCTGGACTTTCTTTCGGGTGGTGGAGGTGCTAATAAAGCAGTACAAACTGTTCCAGCTGAACTCGTGGTTGTCGACGTTGATCCTCTTCCAAAAAGTTCGTATTCGTTTTCAATAACTGGCGAAGTAGGGTCAGAATTAACATCATTAGATTTAGTTAGTGGACTTTGAGGTACTAATTCTTCTTCTTTTAAAGTTTTCAGACCAGAGTCCATGTGGAATGAGGTATAGTAACCTTCGGTGTCACATGAATAAACTGAAGATGTTTCTCCATCATCCGAGAATGGAATCACAGTTAGATCTTGTATAATATCTGGTGTCAACGTACCTTCTGACGTTACTGAAGACGAAGCGGAAGTATCACGACCTTTGAAACGTCGAACGTGGTTAAGTGATGTTGAAGACGTACCAATGGAAGCGGTCGTTGTCGATCTAGAATTATCAAATACATAAATCAATATTATTAACAATTGTAAAATGTTGTCATTTCAAAATGAAATAACTTTTTGTTCTTATTAATTGTATATATGATAAAAATCAATGTCTTACCTAGGTGGATGTGTCGTTGTAGTTGTTTCGCTTCCAATGCTAGCTCTACCACTTTCAGACGAAGCACTCCAATTACCTGAACTCGAATGGGGTTGATCTTCTCTATTTCCTTTGCGTCTTTCTCTTTTTTCAATTGCACTATCTCTTAATTTGACATTAGTTTGCTTATTATCCGTATTGGGTACGGAAACGGGAATACTAGATGTGCTCTTTCCACTAGAGCTTGAGGAACTAGGCTTTCGTTCGTGTGACTTATCTCTCCTGCGTCTACTTGAAACAGTCTCATAAATATTGATGTCGTCCGGAGATTTGGAGTGAGCTTGAGTCGTTCTTTCGTCGGTTGAAGAACCAGCTCCATTAACCGACGATTGTTGAACGGATTGCGACGACTTTGAACTAATAAACTTCAGTCTGGACATGCCCCACAATTTAAGCGTATTGAAGTGTGACTTTTTATCTGTTGGAGATTCCTTCTTGGATGATCCTAACAAATCAGTGCTTGCTGAACGATGCGCTCGCGGAGACTCAATTCTCAATATTTCTTCAGCTTCAACAGCAGTAGATTCACTGGAATAATCATTTATGACGTTTTATTCTCATTCGTTAAGATAAATGTTTGTTATTAGATTAGAAAGTACAATTTTTTATTTACAGATTTAAACTGTACAATTTTACATAATCGTACAGTTTAAATTGCTACATATTTTTATACGTTAAATTAAAAATTGTGTCGTTGTTGAAAATTAAACATTTATTTATTTATTTATTTACAAATTTAGTTATAAATATAAAATATTTTTATTATTTTATATTTGTTATTTTCAAAAAGTTCATAATAGTTGGTATTTATTAAATGCGTTAAAAATACTGAAGTGTTTTTCTGTGTCTTACTCTCCAATAGCCTGCCGAATTTCTTTCTGATCGGTGCCAGCAATTGTGTTTCGTCGTTTCCCTCGAGGCCTTCGTGGTCGGGATCTTCTTTTAACCGATGCTTCTTGTGTTTCTTGCGTTTCTGGCCCTGACAACAAAGATCGTCGGCGCATTGACATTCTGTCGAACCTTCGCCCACTTACATCAACAGCAACAACTTCAGCAGGAAATCTGTGGATTATTTTTTATTTGTATTTCTTCGCTTGTTGTTACAATTTAAGACGATTTTATATAACACTTTTCTTTTTTGATTTTACATTAATCTTTAAACATTAAAATTAACGAGTTATGTTATTAATCAAAATAAAAATAACTAAACAAACTGAAATGTAAAACAAATAAAAAAAAGTTTTTTCGAAATTGAGTAATGATGATAACGAATAAAGGTTAATGAACTTAAAGTATTTAAAGTAATTCTGTGAAGATTACGTACTTCAATGCTATCGCTTGAACTTGTTCTTCAGGACTTGGTAATTTATGATCCACTGCACTGTCATTGGTAGTATCGCCCAATATTCTTGACATACAGTCGGGAGGTACTGTAATGTCTCCAAGGGCCTCCGCAGATGTCCATCGACGTAAATCTTCGATAGCTGCCGGCTAAAATAAAAGTTTTTATTACAAAAAGAATAATAATTTATTAAAAAAAACTGTTGAGTTACAAGTAACTAAACTTCTCTATGAGAGTGTATAGTATCTACTATTCATTGTGCCATTCCTTAGTAGAATGCATGAAAGATAAAGAATAGCAATGTTACTGACTAAAATTTAAAATGCATTTTTTGGTTTTGAAACAAAGGCAATGTTAAGTGCAAGAAAAATGCACAGGAAATGTTAAATTAAAACATTTAGTCATTCTTTTTACGATGCGTTGGGTAAGTGATGTTTTAGTAGTTACTGGAGCAGAAAAAGTTTTACACCACTCGTCCGTTTTATGGTAACGAGTTGCGTAGGAGTTTGCATTGTTAGACGACGTCATGTGACAAACTGGATCTGTTGCACCAAGAGTGGAACATATTGCATTACCAACTGGTTTTTCTGTGGTTCATATCATTTTATCTCCTTTCAAACTCACATCTGACTTTAATTGTAAAGTTAGAAAATCATCAATTTTCTAAAATTGATGAAAAGGGAAACATAAACGTTACATAAGCTCTTGTAAAATGTCCATAATTTCCCATACATTTTTAAATGAATTTATATGAAATGTATTTTTGTGTAAAGAAAGTTGGAAAAAGTTAATTTTATTCTTTTAAAAAGTTATTTTCAAAAGTCAAAGTGATAATTTGTTTTGTATTATATCAATACATCTAAGTGCTGGTTTTTATTTCAGTCACTTATTTAGATACTTTGTTATTAGAGTAAACTAGAAAAAGGTATGAGACGACCAGCTGAAAAATCCGTAAGGTTCATTAGCGCCGCATTGGCAGGTATATGAACTGTAGAAAGAGATAAGCCAAGTTAACCGACAGGGCCATCACTACGGGTGTTCCTTTCTAAGAAAATATCCATATAACAACCTGTCCACTACGGCCTTACCCAACATATGATGTCTTGTGAGTTTTACATCTTTTTTTTCCAAGTTTATCACGTTTTATGCAACTTGTTATATATACATAAGTGCTTCTTATTTTTTCTTTCTAATATATAAGCTGAGTTTCAAATAACATGACTTTTTCAATGTTTTGAGATAATTTATTCTTGAATCATGATATTTAATATAAATGCATTGATGACATTGGACTGTATACAGGCAAGTTAAATTTTCGTAAAAAATTTGAAAACATTTGTAAAAAAATAAGTTATTTAAAATTCTTTTCTTTATAAATATATGTATGATAAAAGATTAAACATTATTTTTTGAATTTGTATTATGTTAGAGTTTTATTTGGTTTACCTTTACAATTTGTATATGTATATTTAACCAGTTAAAAGGTACATATCTTCTACGGATTACAAATATGCTTTATTTGCAAGGGTCCTTGCAAAATCAATGGACCACTCTTTATAGAGCCGATATGCAAATTTTAGTAAGGATACGCAAAGATGTGCTTGGATAAACTTTCGGTGTCTCAGAGAAACCGCAGAACTTGAAGTAGGTGGAATTGCAGTGTTGCCAGATTCAACAATTGCATTTTTCCACTTTTTTCATTTTTGTATATTCCTGTTTTCATAAAATTAACTGCAGTTAAAGACGTTACACAATGCGCAAAGCAATTCTCTCATTGTCACATGTTCTTGCATTTTCAATCGAGATATTTGGGCCATCTCAACAGGAATCTTGGATTCGGAAATTTGCATTAATTCTCTCAACATAAAAATTTCTTTTTCACCAATCTTTTTCTTTCTCAACGTATATTAAAGTTCAAAATCTGTTATTTTCAAATTAAATATGTATATTAAATTTGTTTTTAACATGTTTCAGTTTAATGTTGAACATTCATTTTTGTGATCAAAATTTGTAATAAATTCTGTTATTTATCAAATATTAAAATAAAACAGAAAACTTCAAATGTATTGTTAATTATGTAAAATAAAAAAAAAACTTATAATTATATTTTGTTCAATATATTGATCCGATGAAGATGACTTTAATCATGTAATTAAGAATAATTGACAAAAAACTGTACAGCGCAATTTCATTAATTGGTCATCATTTCATAATTGGATAAATGCATGTAATAATCGGTGCACAAGTGGAAGCGTTGGACGTTAGGAACAAATGTTGCATAACGAACGGAAGTAACGACGTTTTACGTACAACTCTGGATTCGATGTCGAGGCTCTTGTCTCGTCGTCTTTTTCCAAGAACGGGTGTGCACATAAACAACTCCATAGAGCTGCCATCTCGACCTCTTCTCAATGAGTCCAAACTTTTCACCGCGACAATTGCTGCGGCGTCGTATAATTCTTGCAACGCCTTTGGTCTCGTCTCCAACTTGAATAACGAAGTTGTCGGAGTATTTTTTATGTGAAAGTGTTCCGTCCTCGATGCAAACGTACAGATGTCAGATTCAGCTGCAACAAGAAAAAAAATCATTTTTTCATTAGTCATTGTCGGAGAAATTCTTAAATTTACTTTTCGTTCAGTTTGGATGCAAAAATAAAAAGATAATTTAAAGTTTAATTGCTTACAACATATAAGAACTAATAACAATAAAGAAACAAAAATAAAATATTTTTATTATATACAATACAAAAATAAGTGTCTCATTAAAAAAAATTTGAAAAATGTCTCATGTATTTAATTTTAAGACTTTTTCGCGTCTCAATCGTCAAAATGTCTCAAAATGAGACACTTGTTTTTGTAGTGTAGCAAATCAATATATTATTCCATCTTAATAGATTTTAGTTGGTCTTCTATCTCTGCTTAATGTGTTTCATTAATAAACACTGATGGTTATCCATTAAAAAAATATTTATATGGTTTTATGTAAGTGGATTTTAATAAATAACGATTATTTTATTTAGCATTTATTTAACGTGGATGCCTTAATTGATCACGCCTCATTGTGTTCGCATAATATAATTTTGGTTCGTTGACAATAGTTCACGAATCCAAAGCACGACCATTATCATACGTACGTTTATGGCGCACTGTTAGTTTTCTCTTATATTCATTGTTTCGTCGGAGACAATGCTGGCTTAAAAAAATGCGTGTACTGCTGAGGGTCGTGAATTTAGTGGCGCGTAAATTGTTTTCACTTGAGAATACAAAAGCAGAATACTCGAAATATGTTTGTCTCATAAATTGCACGATTTACAATATCGCGTTCAATTTCAAGCCAATTTATGATTGAGTTAAAATTCGCTCCACGAAAACTGTATTATAATTTATGGTAATTGTCAGCAGCAACTCCAAAATTTGACCTATTTCAACACTATCACTTTCTTTCGAGTTTAGTTCAATCAGTAAATCTCGTCAATCACACTTGACTATTTATATATTTCTTTTTTTACTTCTTTAATCATTTATAATTAGCATAAATACTTTTATTTCATGATGAACTATTTATCTTAGTGGTTATTTATTGTACAATAAGTAAAAGGTTGCTGACCGAAGGTTATCATTTCTACGCGTTTTAATTTGATTACAAATGCAGGCCATTCGGGCTACATATTTTTTTTCCATCTCTTCCATTTCGCCGATTAATTATGCCACCAATGGTTAATGTTTAGATACGCATAGTTATTATCCAATTTTTTTTATTATTCATGTTAAAATATGTGCTTTTGAATTGTAACCCACTAAGTTATTACTAATGTTTAACGTGTTTCGATCGTTTTTAAGTAAAATTATTGTACTAAATTATTCAATGATTAACTTAAAGATTAATAATTTTTTCAATCGTTCTATCGAAGTAAGAAAAAAACTGTAATTGTTATTACAAAGTTTTGTCTATTTATCTTTAATCAACTAAAATTTTGCAAAATTTCATTAGAATTGATCAATTAACTATTAAGGATGAAGTTTTATATATGTATTATATCATCTGAGCATATTTTTGTTTAAGTTTTGTATCTCATTCGTATTATTATAGGCGATATTAACTTTTCATGAACATGTCTTAATCATAGATAGATTTAATTTGAGGTTGTCGTGAGATAACATTTACTTGACTTAGAAAGTGAGAGTTACGATTTAGAGGTCGACAAGTAATGGGATTTTATTCGTAAGTTACCGCCAAGATGTTAAAATACAGGATGTATTTTACCGCGCATAAATTACGCTCAAAACACGAAAAATGAATCTTTGCATAGAAATTTAAACATCCTGCCGAAATGATAGATGCGCAATTCACAACGGAAATGGTGTACTGCAACATTTTTACGTGAAAATGACTTCTTGCTGTTTTTCTTTTCTTAAAGAAAACTTATTAGCAAAATATATCATGAGTATAATTTTATACTTTTTTATAAGTTGTCTAATAAACAAAGTTAATAAATAATTGCTTGTTAAGCAGTTTCAAATAAATTGTCCACGTTCTACAAAATTCCTATAAATTTCATTGCAAAGTAAACTCTACGCTTATTTCTTGTCTGTAGCGCCTTCAATCGTAGCGGTCTCAGCCAGTTATCGCAACTGCAACATTCTAAAGAAGAGTATGCTGTAAGAGTGGAATCGTCGGAGATGATGGCACGACAGAAAGTATACGGAGATAGAGTGATCAAAGAACGCAGTAAGCTGATTTGACTGCTAGTTTCAAAATATTCTGAATGAATACTCTTTTAAGTTTATTTCTTTCAAGATTTAAATTAATATTTTACTATAACGTAAACTTACATCATATCAATGATAATAAATAATTTTATTACTATTCTATTAGTTTAAAACAAAAAGGTTATTTTTAAAATTGAAGATGTAGTTTAAGTATCTTGTGGATTTTCGGATTCACTGATATTTGAACGTCCTCTGTTTGTATCCACGCTTGAAACCTAAATCCGGCTGTGAAGGAAAGAGAAAGGGCAGAAACGTTTGGCCGCAGGACGAAGAAGGAAGAGGTAAAAGAAAATGCACAACCACGACTTCGAAGCTAGTCAGTCTGTGGGAGGTCTGCAAATACCGATGTGCCTCCGCGTTGCTATGTAAAGTATCCTCAAGGGCCACTCTTCCGTGGCCCTTTTCGGTCCAAGGCACTGTCACTTCTTCGAGATATTGGGGATAACAGAGAAAAATAACCCAAAACACCATTCGACCAAGACGATAATGTAGTTATACTTGCTTTCATTCTGAAAATCATTTTGTACACAAAAAAGAAATGTACCGTAAAAATTACCACGCTTGCACATACATTTTTAGCAATGTTTTTGTTGTACAATTTTCTGTGTAATGAAGCAAGATGATACACTTATTTAACAAAATTGTTTGTGTGATATAATATTTTTTACAAAATAATGTTAAGTAAACTTTAAAAAGTATAATTTTCGTTTTGATACTACACATTTTAATAACCATTATTTTATTTGTTAATATGTTAGTACGAAATTGCAAAATAATTACCTATTTTCATGGACATATATACTTTTCTCCGTGTACTTTGTAATAACTATTGAATTAAAAATTAAAATGAAAAATGTTGAAGCTGGGCAATAATTTCGTTCCAGCCAGAGGTCAATTCAATCTTTTGAAGGTGAAATTTTAAATGGAAGTGCAATTTTAAATTTCATTTGGGATTGTAAAATACTCCTTTCTGCTATCATAACGCATTTGAGTTTTCTTCTAAAAGGTACTTATGCCAAGTGTAGGTATAATTTTCAACTAAGTTCCGAAACTGAACCTTGTAAACATTCGTCAGGCGATTACTTTAGTAGACAGATATTAAATCTAATTCTGAAAAGCATCGCACCTCTGTTTGTTTGAACAAATGGAGTGTGAAAGACATTACGTATTATGTTTTAGATATTCATTATGGACAGTGATTGATGTATATGCTTTTTTCATCAATGCGAACACGTTCTTTGATGCAGAATGATTTTGGGCCCAAGTTTAACGACTTTTCAGACTTTTTGTTTTTTGCTCGATGTCATTTATTTTTTTCATCTTTTTCAGTTTTTTATGGTCTCTACGGTCAGAAAGCTGTGCGATCTACCGTAACTGCTTTCTTTCTTCGGGTCCGCATTCTGTTCCTTTATTTGACCATTGTACCTGTTCCGAGCCCAAAAGATGAATACGGTCCAAAATACTATCAACCACGCGACGCTCATGTTTGTTTCGAATGTTGCTTAACGTCGTTGTTCACGCACATTAGCATATAAATTGTATTTCAAAATAAGTGCTGTTGTTGTTAGCTTGTTTTATACGTCGGCACTATTGTAAATCGAACATGCGAACTACAAAGGTGTATGATGGTTTGTGTGCGACAGGCGTCATGAATCCGTCACTTTGCTTTTAGCAGTGCATGTTTTGGTACTTTACGTCATGATCCGTTCACAACTGTAGTTTTAGTTGTAATAGATGGTTGATTTAACTTGCTTTTGTTTGTCTATTTAGTTATTACAAACGAAAGGCCAATGACAACATACGTCATTTCATTTGTACGAACATAAGTGAATAAGGCGGAAATTGAATCAAAGGCATTACTTATTGTGTGTATTTGCAGTCTGAATACATTTCATTTTCATCTATTGGATTATTTCTGCAATCAAGTTTGAATAATTTCTGGTCGAAGATAAATGATATTGCATCAATCTTCTTTTTGACTTGTCTACATTGTACATATTTTATGAATTCATGTATAACTAATAAAAATTTGTGTAATTTATTATTTCATATAATCTGTAAAATTTAATGTACAATTTATTAATCGCAAATCAGAAACATAAATTAATATGAAAATGTGTAAATTGAATTAATAATTGCCGTCGATAGCAATGATAAGAGAGTTGTCTATTTTTGCGCGCATTTGCACACGCTTTGAACGTACACGCACAGACAGACGGTTCATTAAACTTGTTCCCATAACTTGTCGATGTAATCGTTTTTCTAAGGACCCTTTGATCTCTCACGCTAAGCCACTGTCCACACAAGATGTACCGAATCTCGCGTAAAAATCGGCGACCGCCATTTGCCAGTCTCGCACGTACCAAAACTGCTTTGTTCGTGAAAAAGAGAACAAAGAAGGAACACCAGCACAACAGAGAAAGAGAAAGCGAGAAAGATGGAAAGAAAGAAAGAGAAAGAACGATAGATAAAGAAAGTGCGCGTGAGTTTGCTATACTCATCGTTGGAATTCTCGTGTTAGACTGTGCTTGATGCGTTAATGAAAAGAAGAAGAGGACGAAGAAGAAGACGAAGAAAAAAAGAAACAGTGCGACGTACGTCTTAGTTATCAAGATTCACGCCGAAGTGTAATCCGCCTCCACGTAGGTGGTACACGCAGATATGTATGCAACGTGCATGTAGAACTAGTTTTTGCGCGCAGCATCGTTTTTCATGTCCCTCGGTTTCATAAAAGAGCTACTTTTTTTCGTAACTTGCGGCTCACAGATTAGCGTTTAGTTACACACGGCAATTTTCATCTACCTTCACGTTACTTTTTTTTTCGTTTTAAGTCGGATCAACTTTTTATAATATCAATAAATTATGTATTATTTATGAAAGTGACGTAAGAGTTCATTGTGTTTAGCTGATATATTTTTGTTGCGACAACTTATTTTGATATATTTTAATATGTAAAATAAAAAAATTATATTAAAATGATAATAACCACTATAAATATGTTAGAAAGGAATAAATCAGACAACTAATTTTTGTTTTAACTTGAATACTCGTGAGATTACTGTGATAATCAAGGATAAGTTGACATTTATTTAAAATTAAATTAATTTTTTTATATACAACATGATGTATAACTTTGTTGGTTTAATTAATTTTTAATTATATGAAAAAATTAATTTAGTTTTATGAAGTTAAATTAAATTTATTTTCTAATTAAATAAGTTAATTAAATAAGTCGAAATTAAAATTTCATAATTGAAAGTAATGTTTTATTAGAAGATTTAATTTAACAAATTATAATATATAACAGATAAATACAATGTTATAACTTCATTTGAAATTGTATCATAAATATTTGACACTCACGTCTACATTATACAGCATCTCCTTTATTCTTCACACAAGGAAAGAAAACATTAAAATGGAACGGAACTGCATATAATACATAACCGTAAGACCGGTAGTCGTTGATTGTGCCTAAAGGAATTTGGATGCGGCAGTGGAAGAGAATTTTGTTTGGTTCGAATTTCAAAGAGACTGAAGGATTTAATCATCTTGCTCCCTATGCACTATCGCCATATGTCAAATATTTTCTTCGCTTTTTCAATGGCTTATTAGCATAAATGCAATCCAACTATGCACTCTTTCGAACATCATATTTTGCATTTTCAGGATGTTATCATCTTGTCCTGAAGATAGATGATCATTACGCATATTCATTAAACAACTTTAGCATTAATCGTGAACAAAAAACATTAAACGGTTCGACTACCGTCGATGTATGGCTGGTTAATTAAAATATATTATACAAGATTTAATGTAATCTATTAGTTTTATAGCTTGCGGATATTATACATATATTATTTTCAGATGAGTTCAAATCCATATGGATTCAGGAAATAGCGACACCATTTGCTTTGCAGCAAAACTTGATTTTTGCATTTCATTTAAATTTAAATGTTTTTTATACTTGATTTTTTTTAATAATATTGTATATTATATTAATTTAACAAACGTGAATGAAACATTTTCTTTTGTCCATTTCAACAATTTTAACAATACAAGAAAATGTAATGCAAATAATTTCAAAAGAAGTGCAAAAAAATAATATACAAAAGGTATTTCTTACAAACGCTAGCATTATTTTCAAGTGCTCCCTTTTTTGTTCAATGCTAATGTTTCTCTATATACATCTTAAACGCAAAATTAAGTAATTATAATCTTTTTCAATTCAATAACTAATATTTTTCATTATATATAAATAGTGTATTTGCAGAATTATTTTCGATTTTATGTTTTACACTTTCATTCGAACTTGTTTTTATTCATAAGTGATGTAAAATTGTTAGAATAGAGGAATAAATAATCGTTTGCTATTAAACTAATGAGTTAATTTATTTTTTGCATGCATCTGTATGAGCTAAATGCACATATACTGAATGTATCCACTATATAGCTAGGCTCGTCAGAATATTTTTGAAGTAAGTGGTTATGATGCGAAGTGGCATTAAGCTGGAACTTCTCTCTGAATAACTTCATTGTTCATCCTGAATTTTGATGCAAAGTTCATTTTGATATTCCGTAAATAAATATAATTTGCTTGAGTTCGCTTTGAAACAAAATTCCGGCCTTTAAGACTTCATTATCGTTTAACTGGTTCGGTCATCAGACAAAAAAAGGTCTTACGCTTGAACGCTCCTTAAAGTCGTTCAGTTGTTAAGAAACATAATGATGGTATTTGTATCAGTTTACATACAAAGTCAACGTTATCAGATAGGAAAATTTATTGTCCCACAGAAAATGATTGAAAATGACTCTATGATAAAAATTGGAAACAAAAGAATGAAAAAATGTTACTTGTTAATAGCAGAAAAAGGAACATTTCTTATTCTATTTCAAATGATTGTCTTATATTATAATAAAAAAAAAATAATAAAATTAATAGAAAAGTCAATTTTACCAGACTAAATATTATGACAGTAAGTTTATTCATACTTCTTTGCAACCCTTACTTTGTACGTAAATAAATCATCGTATAGCATAAAATTAGCAGACCCCTGTCGTTGATAAAATTCAGAGTCACGTAATTGGCAATGATAAACGTGAAGAACGATTTAACAAGAAGATGTTTTGAAGTCCGGAGTATCTCTTTTATGAAATAATCTACTTTTTTACTCCTTAATACTGATTTCGCCCGTGTTTTTCGAGACGGTACGTGACGTTGAATTTCTCAAGGGTAATGCAATTTTCTGTGCATTTTTAATGCTAAGTATACTTCATCTCACGCGCATTATCAGACGATCTCATATATTTTTTTTCGGCGAAATGTTGAGCATGATATATTACAACAGTGTTATAATTATGCAAAAATTAACGCCATAAGTCAAGTTTTTCGCACCGTTAATTGTAAACAGTCGCGGTATTCTCGATCGTTCAATTGACCTTTGACACGATGCAATTCTACGTGACTCCAAGTCTTTAGTTTCTGAAGACCATCCGCGCGCTCTTATCCGATTAATGTGCAATCTGAACTCAAGATATCTGATCTGATGTCAACGTATCCTTGAGGGCTCAAGCAGCCGATATTCCAACGCACAGTGGAATACCGCGCAAAGTTCCTCGCTTCGCGAAATGTAAAAGATAGGAGCTTAGCTCTCGAAGCGCATACGTTACACTCGACAATCTAATAAATTGAGTCGTCCTGTCTGTATAACCGGTTATCTACTATGTTTTATAGTTAACTTTTTAGTTGCTATTTTCCTATTACGTAAATAAAAAAGAATTTAAGCAAAAGTACTTTGTATATTTCTTATTATTCAAGAGAGTAAATGTACTTTTGATGTTCAATCTGATTTTTAATATATTCATAGCAAAAAATTGTCGTGCAATAACAAGTGTATGATACATTATTATAAAAGGAGAAAGAAAAAACATTTCAATTTAATGTTTTATTTTGAGATGAGATCCGTTGATTTATAGGTGAGTTATAAGAAACGTTGAGTATTTTTCATCCTATTCAAGATAACTGTATAAATATTAAGAAAAGTTGTTGTCCAATGGTAAATGTGGTGCACCGCAAGTACCACAGTGTGCCAGAAAGCATGTCATGATTGACAGATAGACATGAGCCAACCAATATAAGCTATACTGTGTAACACAGTCTCTATCTACGATGAGCTCCAATTTCTCCTAGAGATTCATAATTCATCCAGACGACTGCAAGATTCACAGAATTCAGTGTCTTATGTGAATGACACTTTATATATATATCGAACTTGCACGATAAAAAAGTAAACTATAATAAAAAATTATGAAAATGTATAAATGAATTATAGCAAATATTTTTGACAAATATTAAATATAATTTTGTAACTCAATGCTTAGGAATTACAGTCGATTGACTGCCATATTGATTATTTATTCAAATATGTAAAAGTTACAAGAAATTGCATTAAACGCGATAGAATATACAAAGTAAATATAAACTATATTGACAACATGTGGGGGAGTAACGTTAAACAGTGAATCTCGTTAGAAAAGCAATTTAATAAAGTATCATATAGTAATAAAACGTTTATCGATAAGTTCGGCTGTGTTTCTCGGTGGACTCGACCGGTCAACCGAATAACTTTAAATTGAACCCAATGGAGAACAATTGAGTCGACGCTCGTTATGAAACGGTCTGAGTCACGGCCAATTAAAAGTGAAAATTCATTTTGTTATTGCAATGAAATTTTTTTTTAATGACGACAGTTTGACATGCCAAGAAAATTGCACCTTTGCTCGGTTTGTTACACTTCTATACTAATGGGATTATTTATTTTAACAAAATGGAAATGTTGTATATTGATTAATTTTTTTTTATCAATAACGTTTTTATTTGTTCGTTTTTCATCATCTTACGTTTTTACAGAGACTTGAAAATCTAAGGTTTTCTTGTTCTAACTATTAAGTACATGATTTGTTCTATTAGTTTAGAAATCGATTAACTTTTTTTGTAAAATAATTATTACAAAAATTAAACTGCAGTAACAGTACAACAATTTCTGAGTTGATTACAGGGTAATTGAACGTAAGACCGCAGAGGGAAGTGATGGAGTCTGATTTGTCAATTGATCAAGCGGAGTGTAAGCAGATAAATGTAGACACCGTTGGAAAGCAAATAGGATAAATGCCGAAGACACTTGGCAGTTCGTCTAAATGAGATTAGACTCACGGGAGCAATTACAATGACCAAGAACTCAATAATCATTTGTCTGATATTCCTGCTGTGAGAAGACGAAGAGAGGGGCTAAAAAGAGGAAAAAGGGATTTCACCAGTACAATTACAATTTGCTTTCTGGTACATACGATACGTCTTCATCCGAAATATAAATCCCACTTTTATTAATCGAGTCAAGACTCTTAGTGATCAAATTGACACCCGCTTGCGGGACAATTAATCTCGTTCAGAGATAAGCGTCCATTTGCTTGAGGAGCGCAAAACTTGAATCTATGCGAGAGAATTGCTGACGTGAACAAGTTTAAGTTATAAAATGCTGCATCAAAAAAAATTCGGAACGAACTGGAACAAGGGCTTTATTGTTTTCGTAAAGTGATCGGTCAGAGAAAACTGCTTTGTCTTTATAGGATCAGTTACTCGAAAACATATAGTGTGATGCAAAACTTTAAATTAAGTCTACTTTAAATTAAGTTATTTACATCTGAGTTACTGACGAAATATGTATTATCTTATATAATTAACACGTATAATAAGAACTTTTGTACTTCTAATCATTAAACATTATTTATCAAAATGGATGAAACTTTAGAAAAGTAATGGTCAATTTATTGTGAAACAGTCAAAAGTTGACTTGATATTTAGAGTTTGTAATAACAAGTGGTTGTTTTTGGCGAGCAAATGATGTTAACTTTATAAATTACGATCCCTCTAGTTATACTTTTAGATGCACAAAAGTGTGAAAGTTAGTAATGGGAGAGTTTTCTTTTATGACATACTCGGCGTTGGTTTTACCTTTGAAATTCAACGCTCGTGTAACCGGAATTGAGATGTGATCTATCACAGTTTACATTAGGGAACATCTGTGCACACAACGTGTACCTGCTGAAATACATTGGCTTAGAAGCATCTAACAACATGGATACTTGTAATCGATGCCTTATTGCAATATTCAAAATATTCTCATCAACTTTGAATGACTTCTTCAACACACGTGTACGTAAATTTTATTATGCTGGCATAAACAGTGTTGTACATTTGGATACATAAAGTAATGGATCGTGATAAATTATTCTGTCGATGAGTCATATTTTAATCGAGAGAAATAATCGGACTTTAATTGTTGACTTGACATGAATGGACAATTGAATTTCATTAATCGTGTTTAGATGAAAGACATTTAATGAAATTTGAATCAGCTTTATTAGATTCATAAAGATGATATTAACATTTGGTCATAAAATTATTTGCTTTGTAATACAAGACAATGTTTGCTACTGACAATTACAATGAATCATACAAGATTTTGCATGGATATGCACGCAAAACACCTTTCTCGACCTCACAATTTAATCCGTAAATCAACCCCTGATGTCAGACAGTCATGTTTAAATGATAAACATCAATGCACAAAGTATTCTGGGTCCTCACGAAGTCATTCTTTTAAAAACTTATTTTCAAGAATTTTTAAAGACCTTCAAAAATGTCCCGAGATGTTATTTATGTGAATGCACCTAACGAAACTTTTATACATTATCTCATATATATATGGAATATGTAGAACATATGTGTACGGTATACGTTGTTTTATATTGAGCCATAATTGAATTCTTATTATGTCATATATATAACATAATATCCATACATGCACTCATATGTAGAACGTTATGTTATACATTAATTTGAATACAAATTTCAAATAATAAAGAATCATTAAACTGCTTAATGACAATGAATTTTGCATGTTATCGTAATAAACGTGATTTGTTTGATTATTTCATCATTATTTATTATATAATCAAACAAATACAAGTGGTATTATTTCTTTTTCATTTCACCGTTATTTTAGTAGGTATTAATGGTAGACAGTGACAATAAGAGGAAGTGCGGTAAACATAAAAATATATATCGTTGGTTGAATGGTTTTGAGAGAAGCGACAAAAACATGTGCGCATGTGAATGAGAATTGCTCAATGCACGTCTTGTAAAGGTGCATACGGTAGGTATGTGGGTAGATGTAGCTTTAAAGTCCTGTTTGCCCACACGCTATTCGATTTTCGTGAGTATTCACGTCGGATGAAGACTCTCACGATTGACGATTGAAATCATGAACGAAGACATTATAGTATGAATAAAATAAGACGCAAACTTGTATATTACAAGTACGACCTTATTCTAATTTCCAATATATTATTATTATATTTTAGAAACAGAAAAAAAACGAAAATTTATACCAAAGAAAAGAAATGTCGTTTAGTTTGCATAATTTTCTTTTTCATTTCTAATGACAAAACACGAAATTCAATTGAACATATGTTCTTTGTAACGTACAATACGTGAAAAAGGCCCAAAGAGAGACGAAAAACTTGACAGAATGAAAGTTCCGGATGTGGACCCGCAGACGGAAGTGACAGTCGTTGTAACGCAGCTATTAACTATTTCATTTCTTCACACATCCGGCATACATAGTGGGGAGAAATACACCATCGATCTCAGACTTGCTCTAAACAATCGAACCTGCAGAGTTCAATTGCTAATCAACACATCGGAAATTCCTGTTCATTCAAAAGGCCTAATAAATATGCAATACTGATTATTATCATATAAATTTAATTAATTTTCTTTATGCTCATATTAGTACATAAGAACATAAAAAGCTCACATAGGTTTCACCGTATGATCTAGCGTAGAAAAAACAGTCTTGTAATACAAGACAAAAGATATCGTCGGGCTTTCTGTTTTCCTTAGTCTTGTTTTTTGTTCCTTTTTTACGAAGGAATTCCTTCGTAGAGTTTTTGTCTTAAAAAAAGAAGCCTTTCCTTACGTAAAATTCAATGTTCCCTCCGATAGATGATACTCTTTCTTCGCCTACATTGTATGGATTCTTTGAAGATATTTCTGATGAATCTATGCAAGTTCATGATATGAGCTTTTGCTGCATATGCAAAAAACTCTTCACTTATCGACATTTATGTGACTAAGCATTATCTACACATGACTATAACTACTGTTCTGCATATATGTTATTTAATATGTAAATATTTACAAGTATTTTTTACATTAAAAAATCAATAATTTTTTTATGTATTTGTCATGCGAAGTGAGTCAACTATTTGGTGCAAAATCCAATTTACAATGGAAACGTAGCATGTGCAATTTTGCAAACCAAAATGGCTTGACTAAATGCATGATAATTAATTAGTTTGGATGGTGAATGTTATGAAATCGTGCAATATTCATAATCCCTCGTTTCTGCAAATTTAAATAAATTGGTCTCTCGGCGTATATGTATATATATGTTTGTCTTCACAATTATTAAATACACTACGTGTGCTTGGAGATGACTGTGTGCTCAAGTGTTCCTATATTTTACACAGTCGTGACCTCTGACTTGTTCGTTTGTCTTCAATTTTGAAGTCTGACCTCTCATCACTATCTCACGCGCTACCTACGTTAATGATTTAATTAATTACACCCGTACAAATGTTGTCGATATAATAATTCTACCAACAATAGTTGAAAATAAAATTGTATAATAGTCTACATCTAAAGAGCCAATGCAAATATAAGATATGACACGTAATATTTGTAATTTGGCAGAAATGTCAGAAAAATTTGTCCGATAATTTGGATGCGTTGAATGCGCGACGAAAGCAATCAGAAAAGTGAAATGTTCGACATATTGAAATTTAAATTGCAGCATGGCAAGATGCACGAAGACAAGTTCGTTTTGCCTGTGGCGACGAGCAAGTTTATATTTGTTGAAATGAGTTTTCAAGCTTGAGCTTCTAGCAGGCTTAATGTATGAATTTAATCCATTTCGTCGGGTGCACACATGAAATATTACGAGTGTCAAAATGAAATACATTTTCATGGCTCTATCTGCGAGTTAACTCCTAGTAACATCTTTGGCAATTAGGCAAACTTATCGTGATAACAAGAAGGGTGACGCGTGCGAAATTTTCCGAGACTTTATTGAGATAGTGTTAATTGTCTCGGAACGACGTTTTATTAATTCTACCTAATTCACAAATATTTGGGTAGATAATTGTCCTATGTTTCTCGCCTTAATTGCATTCATTTTATTCAGTCTTCATTGGAGCAAACATTTTTCATTAAAAGCTTACGTAATTTACGTTTTAAGTTAGTCGGTTTATTTCTACATTTTATAATTTTTAAATAAAAATAAAGTTAATATTGCAAAATAATTTCAATTAAATATAAATGGAATCGTGTTAATTAAAAGACGTTCAGAATATTCATGATAACTGATTGATTGAAATAAACGTAATAATTTAAATAAACATCAAGAACAGATTTTCGTCATTTATGGTACATCGATTTGCGTTCCCATATCGACATAAAGTCGATCGTACGCTTAATTCGATTACCTTGTGCGAGTTTCAGGTTCGCAAATACGGCGAGCAAGCACGGACCCTTTTAAGGCACTGCATTTTACACACCGAAGTTGCGCGTCGGTATGCGTGTATGTTTGTGATAATCGATATTTCTTTTACAATTAAGCCGCTCATTCTCCGGCAGAACAAAATACACGTTATTTCCTTTTGAAATCACATTCATAATGTCAAGGAATTCCACTAAATTCACCGCAAGATTTATAACAATTTTTGTTTCGCAAATGTGAAATTTCTTTTTGATCTTTTAATATTTTGTCAATCATTTTCTGATATTAAAATTAATTGTCAACAAGTATAATCAACATTTATTTAATTTTCAAATTTTATGTTGATTATTTAACATTATTTGTCAATTAAAAATGACATTAATGAACAAAGGAATATTTTAGAAAATGCTTACACTGAAACAAAAACAAAAAAGAAAAGTGTTTAGAAAATAAAAAATGTAGCAATTACAAATAAAAATTAAATTTACATCTATTAATGTACTGAAGAAACGCATTTACTTGTCAAAAGTGGAAAGTTTAAATATAAATATGAGAGGGGTACGCGACAGTCAGCTGCACCCACAAAAGATCGCAACTCAAAATAGCCTTGAAAACGCATTGCACGTATATCCTCCTAAAAATCTTCACAACACATTTTTTTCATTGTGTCTTTCTTTTTATGTTTTTCTTTTTCGTTGAAAAAACTACTCTGCAGATGTAAAAACACTACTGTCACAAAAAAAAGAAGGTCGGGGTTGATCAGCAATGAAAATAACAAAATGAGTAAAATAAAAATAATTTATGCGTATCATTTAAGCAGAGCCAACGAAATTGGGAAAATAAATTTCATGCGTTGTGTAATATTTCAGTGAGCGTTAGAGCGTACTTTAGGTTTCACGTAAAAAAGAAATAACTCGGCGGTTGAAACACAAAGAATCGCCGCTATGACAATTACACTGAGAAATAACAGCTTTTGGTGTTTCACGAGTTGCCAAAGTTGTTCTACCAAAAGTCATCGGATGCGATAAAATAGGCGTCAGTTGTCTGTGTCTTGCCCATTTACTCTCCACATAATGCAATAAATGCGTAACAAATAATAATTTTGTCATTATACGCATTTTGTTTAAACTTGAAGGAAAACTTCACATTTAAAAAAAGTTCATTTTTACTGGAATGTTATTCTACAAATACATAGTATTTTTTAATATACTATATATTTCCATGTGCTACGCGCTTTATGTCTAACTTTTTTATTTTTAATATATAACATTATTTAATACATATTTAAATGAATATAATGTGTTATAAGAATCAGTCTAAAATTACAAGAAATTAAACCTCATTCAAGATTAAAAACTCAAATATAAAATATAAAAATATTGTTGAACCTCACCAGATCTTTTAAAATTTATTTTTTAATCTTTATTTTATGCATTTAAAATAATTTTGAGTTGAAAAATGTGTTACAAAATTTCTATAGTTAACTTAATTTTTCTTAGATTAAATTTGTCCCTTTTCGATCGATAGTCGACTGAATTTTGTGACAAATTATAAATATGAGGCTATACAGATTTGAATTTCTTATTTCATTTCAATGAAATTTCATAAATATTTTTAAGCTCAATATTTCACATATATTAATTTTAATATATATGACTCTTTAAAGTTGCTAAAAAGTTTAACTCCTCAAAATTCAATTCGCAAATTGTGCCTAAATTCAACTAATCACAGAGCCGGAATAAACTATGACATATCTGAAATTGGCAAATCGTGTCATTCAGTAAACTTCATCCTCTCCTCAACTTTTTCATTATGGAAAATTTCATATTGAAAACTGTATATATGAACCAAATAAATCTCCAGAAGAACATACTTTTGGCACAATTGTACAACTGTCCAAGAAATTGGAGAAAAAAGTGTCGTTGAGAAATTTTGATTGCATGGTGTTGTTGGTCTTGAACCTCCCCTTTTTCAATCTTTTGCTATTACGTTTTGTCTGCAGTTTTATAGTCCGTGTTGTGTTTCGCTTTTTCGTTCTATGTACGTTTGATTATTCTTGCTCTGCTGGTGGGCCGCATCCATTCAGTACTCCAGCAGCTCGCCTTCATAAAGAATCAACCAAGGCAATTCTCATACTCAAGCGAAGTATAAACACCGCTGGCAAAAACTATTATGGGAATCATTGTACTCTAATGACCAGGCGCGTAGAATACTTTGACTTGCTCTTGTCTAGTATACATAAGAGAAATCTTCGCACGTCAATTAGCCGAGTCATTGGGTTATTAAGATTTATAATTTTTAGCAAATTATTTAATTGTTTTTTCTGCACCTTGAATTGTAATTGTATTCAAATTATTTATAATGTTAGTAGCATATTATGAATCTTAATCATTTTGTCAAAGTAAATATGAAGCATAATTCTTACTGCAAAAAGTAAATGGAACGGAAACAACATAATAATAAGTTTGTAGAAATGTATTCAATGAAGTGTGAAACAAGTGTTTTAAGATGATAATACAAGTAATAAGTTTTTGAAACAATAATAGTAAGATTTTCAAATTATATTGCCAGTAAAATAAAAATTAGAATTTCGGCATGATGAAAGTCAATGCACGTCGGAAAGCTAAGCTATTTGGATTAAATCCAGTGGCAATAAACTTATACATCACACCCCTCTGCATACTTTTTACAATCGTCCAGTTTTTGGGCCGCTGGATGCAAGCCAGTTCTGAACGCACGTACAGTACTTTTTTTCTGCGTTTCTAAAGTTATTCAAATCTGTCACTCGTAAGAAAGTTTTACAACTTGCACCAATTGGTCAAGTATCAACGAAAAAATTATTAAGGGCTTACATTCTTTATACGTTTTTATACATTTCTACATAAAACATTATTTTAAAAACATTCGACTGAGTTCAAAAAATTGCTTGATCGAAGTCTTAAAATATTTTGTAAATAAACAAATATAAAACAAAGTTTTATCTTTGAATAATATACTAATATCAAATAAACAAATATTTGAGTATGATTTTATAATTAAATATTATTAATATAAAAAAATTGTATACAGTTGCAAACTTTTAAAACCATTTATCAAATTAATGTTTGATCTTAAACATTTCTATGAAAGTTCAGGATTCATAATTACTAGTTCAAACAAACACATCAATAAAAAGGCTTAAAGAATTTCACGTTTGCTGGGGTGTTAGTGATAATCCTTCGTAAGTCCTATATTCGTGATATCCGATTTAAATTTCAATAGAGAATTGCTAGATTTGTAAAAAGAACCTTTGATTTAATGCACATTTATTAGTTTAATGAAAAATTGTATTAACCATAGACATAGTATAGTCTATGCTATGTCTATGTGTATTAACACACTGTACGATTTAATAATTAAACAATACCTAAAAAATAAGTTTTATAACATATATATAGTAGGAAAAAAGAAACTTAATTTAATACGACTAGGTGGTACACGTGATTGAATGGAAGATAACGAATGAAAATGACGGAAATTATAGCAGTATTTTTCTAGTATAAACGAGAGTCGTTAAAGAGCTTCACGACGTATGAATCTTGCATCTCGTCGAGGTTGAAACTTGGGTTATACTCGCGGTGCGCTTTTACGGTTCTTAAATTGGCCTCGCTGTTCCTGCGAGTGGCTGTGCAATCTTGACTGTTTTATTTGTCTAGGGACGCATTCCACGTTGGTCCGCATTCGATGCTCAGACACCTTTTCTTTCAGTTGTTCCTGCGCGCACAGATATATATGTATACACAATACATATACACTTACATTTAAACACACACAAACTTCGAACATAATGTGGATTGCGCTCAATTGAGGCGGCGCGAGTAATGAAGGTGTGTGCACTTCACAGTAATTGAAAAAAGAATTACAATTTACGCTGGGAACATTCTTTGCTAAAATACATGATAATCAGTGCTTATGTGTGGATACATTTATGTATATGTGCACTACATCAATTTATGTAAAAACAATATATAAGGTGTCTAAAATAAAGTAATTATTGAAATAAAATTATTTTTTAATTAAGTTGCGTTTATTTTTGTTTATTTATGAAGATCAAAATAAACTTTGCTATAAGATTATTATAACTGTTTAAAATAATATTCAATATTCTGGAACTTATTTGTGTATTTTAAGTTTTAAGATTTAGAATAAATATTAATTGAATGTCAAAAGTAATGTTGCATTTTTTTCTATTATAAATCAAGTTTGCAATTTGTAATGAACACAGCAGAAAAAGTTCAAATAAAAGTTCATATAATTACGTATACTGATTGAAGGACATTTTTTAAAGGTTGGCGGCGGATAAAAGACTTGTCCCGATGAAGGTGGAAGATTTTCTCGAATGGCAAAGATCGTTAGAGGTTCACAAGTTCTCACTTGCAAAGGCAACACAAAAAGCCTGATATTCTACGTGTATAATTGCATTTGCGTAACTACAGACTTGGGCCGATATATACGCCATTGCGTTGCGGACTTTACATTGGAGGTGAGCCAAAACATTTCTCGCAGTTTTGCGTTCAAGAAACGCGCCAAGAAAAGAAAATATGTAATTCTTCTTTCTTTGCCGACAGATGCCTCGACAATTTCCTGTGTTAAAAAGATAAAAGAACGCGAAATCCTATGCGACGAGTCACTGTGCACTTCTCAACATCCATTTCTTAAAGTATCGACAAATGACAAAATGAATTACAAAGCACATTTAGTTTTATTAACTTTTAAACAGTGTTTTTGTTCGATTTTATAATACAATTTTCGTCATTTAAATATATTTTTCATCGTTTTTTTCTGAATATTTTTTAAATAAAATTATTTGTGTGTTAAATTCAAAATATTTATATATTATATATTTATATAAAAATCAATTTTATTTGTGAAAATAAATGTTTCAAGTCACATGAAAAATTTGAAAGACAATATTTAAGCGTGGGTGAAAGCATTGAGTTAATTCTGTTACATAAAAGTTTTATAAAGCCGCACATTGTAACTGTTTCACAAATAATAATTTCCATAAGTAAGTTCAAGGAAAAGTCAACACGCTGGAAACAAGATTTGTCGAAAAATTACGGTTATTAAACGTTACTTTCCATCGTTTATATGTTTACCGCTTATGCGAAGCTTATGACCACGTCGAACAGGTTCGCCCACGATCTTCTTTTCACCCTCAATGATTTCACTCACGCAAGATCGCGCAAGATATCGGGGCTGATTAATTCCGGCAATTCATTCACTTTTTTTTCGGCCTTTGTTTTCATTGCGTGACTTTTGTATCATATACATATTTTTATCGCATAGACTTGACGAAATGAACGGAACATTAGATGGATTTAATGAGTGTCGAAATTTTTTACTTAATATACTCGACATAATTAATTAATTTAATAGTAATATGTTATGTAAGATATAAGATATTTAACATATAATGTAAAACATAATTATACATTCTGTCCATTAGCTACTTTATAAAGATCTTTTATTATGATATTAATTTCGGAAAATTAGATATTAATTTATGTACATTAAATAATTATTATATTATTACATTAAATAATATATTTAAAATAATTGTTTTAAAATATAAAACGCGGCACTTTAAATTTAAATTGAAATTTAAAGTGCCGCGAAAAAGGTTAACATATTCTATTATTTAATCATATTATCTGCACAAGTTATTAATGTAAAAAGTGGAGCATATTTAATGATCAGTTCAAACATTAAATTACTATTAACCACGCAAATTATGGAACATTTTTCTCCGACGTGTACGAAAAGTTGGCAAATTATACGAAATAAATTTTGATTGATGGTATGGTTAATGATTATATGTTTTACATTGATGAATGTGATTTAAAAGCATAATGATAAAATTGGTTATAAACTATTGCAGAAAAGCTGATTCTCAGAAGAGAATGCGTTTTAAATATATTCTGACACAAAAAAGCAGCCAGTTGTGTAAGAAGAGAGGTTTAGCGTTTCAACTTGCATGATTTATCTTTAATACTAAAATTGTCGACATCAGTATAGCATTTTATATGATAGTTTTAATTTATATGACAAAAATGTAATATATTTCTGTTAAGCTGTATTAAGTTTGTACATTTCATAACAATTTAATAATATTATAGAAATACATATTTCCGATTCTACTTCCTTATTAATTTGCAATTATTTCTTTTTAAGTTTTTTTAGTTTTTAATTTCATTTTTTTTATTGTTTGATTAAAATTAGTGATTAATTTATTAACGTGAAAATGATTTAAATTGAGAAATTTTTTACTTGATGATTTTACGTATGATTAAATAATATGTTTTTTTAATGCAACAATCCAATTCAGTGATATAGTGTTACGCCCCCACGGAATGTTGCCGATCGTTTCACTCAATGAAGGCTCAGTTGATTTATATTTGAAAGCAGTTGCCAAATAAAATCAGAAGATTTTGAACTGAAGCCCGCGTTTTCATCTATCTGCCCCTGCCACCCCCTTAACTTGACTTAGATGAATCGATGCATTTAGTGAGAGCTTGCAACGATCAAGACTCGAATGATAGAGAGTCTCCAGACAATGGAGATTACCCGAATTGGCGACTGCTAGACTGCAAGCAAAACGTTTATTCGCCAAATTAGCAACGCGCCTTTCTCTTTTGCAACCAGCTTGCTCTTTATGACACTTGCGTCAGTTGGTTACATAAATGAATTTTAAAAATTAAACCGCCTTGACTTTACTACGCGGTGAAAATACTTGTAATCAATGCCACATAATTAAAGTAAAATAATAGAATTCGAAAAATAAACGACTCTATTAATAAATAATCTTGTACGTAATTAACAACGATAATTTATTATTTTCTGCTAAAGACTACGTATATAATTACAGTAGAAATGAATGAAGAAAAGTGTGTATGCGTAAATTTGTTTAATTGATTTTTGCCGATTGTTCATACTTTATGGCTACATAGCAATTATAGTGATATTTCATTTCATTATAAATGAACTTTGTTTCTTTTGTTTATGTTAATACACTTCCACTTTACAAACATTATACAATATAACAATTTTTTAAAAGAATAACTAAAAAAGAAAACTTTCTTTATGACTAGAACGATTGTGTGCAGAATAGTTTTGAATAGAGAACTTTTGTTTTACATTAATATAGCTAACTATTCGCATTTTGATACTAATGAATACAAATGGTCTTAGTCAATTTACATATCTATGTAATCGATTTTGCAAAAACGTAATATGAGATTGCGAATGCAGATACTCCGTAACGAGATTTGTTATGAAATTTTGAAGCTCGTTTATATATTTGACAGTATTTTGTTTAATAAATAAAATAAATTAACGTATGTTGCAAGCTTGGTTTATGGAACGTTTATTAAATTGAAATATTAATTATTAATGGAATGACAAATGTCATTTCAAAACTGATGAAAATTGTTATAAATAAATTAAACAAAATAAAATGAAAAAATATTGTATTGCAAACCATAAAAACAAAACATAAACTATATATATAAATATCTATGAAAATTTACGAAATATTATGGATATTTAATGCAATCATTTTTATTTTTAGCAAAAGTGTATTATGGTCATGGAATTCTATTTTATTTTTTTAGTAATTCAAATGAAATATAAGTATGAAGAATCAATCATAGGATATTGTCACTCGGTCGCTGAACTTTAGAGCATCGGTCATCATGACGTTCTACAGTTCGCACGCACTTGTCTTGCGAACGATTGCCTTATTCGGAATATCTCGTTGCCTTCAGCCGGAGGCTCTCTTTCAACCCGCGGCTACAAGAAGCAAAACTACGTGTAAGAAGGTCCGTTTACACGCACACACTAGTTTACACGTGAGTGTACTGAGAAAAGCCAAGAATTTCATACTAGGATACATCAAGCACGCACCATTTGTCCGATCGTTTAGGATTAATTTTAACTTTCGTAAATCTAAAGCAACATTTAAAAATGTTTCTACATATTTTATTAATTAAAAAAATTAACTAATTTAGAAGTCTTTTTATTAACTATTCAAAATATATTTTGAAAAACGAAAAAAATAATTGCTTCTTACAAACAAAAGCATTAAAACTTTCTGTCGGGGAATGTTATGCGAGTGAACGGTAAAATGGTTGACTTTATATTGACGAGCGGATTCTATTTTTTTCGTGTAAGGAGAGGTAAAACTTCGTTGAATGTTTTCCCAGACGTCGCAGGAGGTGGTCCGAATGATTTGTCCGGTTCGTGCACATCGAGCAATAGAATTGCATCTCTGTGAAATGCCAAGAGCATGCTAAACCCATAGCCCCGCACGCACACAAACATTGTGCTGTGGGCTGTCGGTTTCGAATTGATGTGTTCGTTTGAGGAATGAGTATCGCACCCTTCGTTTTGCGTTTTTACCTATGACCCCTTGTCAAGAATGTCGAGTCAAATTCACACGCGTTTTATGCCGAATAATTATGTTTTATTCAGTTGGGCAAATTCTTTATTTCACAGTTTCATCATTATACGCACAATTTTGTAACAGTTAATAAACAAGATATTTTAAAAATAAAGGTCATAAAATAGGTATTTTTATTTATAAATTTTAATTAGTAAATATCTATTACAAAAAACCATATTGACTATTTATTATTGCTAATGAAGTAATTTATATAATAAACGTAAACGTGTCCCCTTAAAAAAGTAATAAATAGCAGTATTAAATTAATTTGTATACAAAAACGTAATAGTAAAATATATTTTTTTGCTCTAACATTTCAAATCGTTATTATTTCACTCGTATTAAATATAATAATATACAAAAATAAATTGTTATGTTAAAATTATATTAACGATAATTACAGAAACACTATAATTTGTGTAAATGCAATGTCCCAAAAAAATGTACGAGTCAAAACGAGAATCAATTTTGTGCGAAGTTTTGTAATAAAAATTGTTCTCGAAGCGTTTGGTGTTGAAATACTATCTTGGCACAAAGATATTAAAACGATGCAGGTGCAAATACACGAGTTGCTTTTTTACTATATAAAAACGATTTGTCGTGTCTCCATTCCAGTTGCTTTTCAAGTGGCATTCGTTATTAAATGCATTTCAAATTTAATTGTCAAATAGAAATTCCATTTCTACTTTAATTTCGTTAATTTAAATTTATATTACGAATTTACACATTAGAAACCAGAATTTCTATAAGTTATCAATAATTACTAAAATTTAATTTGAAATTTAAATAAGGTTTTAAATAAATTCGTTCAGGTGATTTAATTAATTTTACAGTAAAATGTTTGTAGTTTGATTCACTTTCTAAGGTAGTTGTGTTTAATGTCGGCTGTAGTCGGATTGTTTGAGAGTGAACTTTGCACAACTCACCCTGTTGGCTGATTTTGCATGCAACCAATGAAGGCAGCTGACCGCTTCTCATTTTGCGACGAGGCTACAGCACTTATGTTGCTTGCACAATTTCAATTCTTCTACATCTTTTTATCCCCTTTGCTTGTCTACATTTTCGTGTAGGGATCAGATTAAAAGGTGTACGGAAAGATAAAACCGGATGGCAGATGCGTCCGTGCGGATCTCTAGTTTTTTTCGTTATTTTGTTTATGACGAATAAATAATATCATTAATGAATGTATGATTTATAATAATTAAAAAAACACTTACTATTTTTTAATCAAAGTTTTCTTAAAAGAACAATTTCGAATGATTGAAAAGTAAATAATGTGACTATAAAGTTATAAATGTGTTGGGTATCAAGATAAAAAAAATATATTGATCGATTTCAAAGAAACATTAATAATAATTAAAAGAGTAATCAAATAAAAATCTATTATATATATGACATGGAATACTAAATCAAAAAATAAAAATGTTGTACAAAAATTGTATATTGATTAGGTATATCGCCAATTCTAATATCTCTTTAAAAAAATAAAAAAAAATAAAAATTAAATAAAAAAAAATGTTTATTTACGATATATACGAATATAAATACGACTATAAATGACATATTTAATTTCAATATTTTAACCAATTCTTATTTTCGGAAAAAATTTTAAGAAATTATTTCTTAAAATCGAACTTGTGAAGAAATTGAAAAATATTGACTGAAACAATTATGTTGTACGGCAATTTTTCGGTTTGCTGTGAAATCGTAAGGATCCTTCAAACATCCGGGAGATTAAATAAGAAATGTTAAGTACGGATATGAATCGATTTTTTTAATTGTATAATTTTTTATTTTTATAATTTAAAAAAAGTCATGTTTAACATATAAAATGATTGTATGACAAAAGATATTGATAAAATATAATGATAACAAAAATTCAATAGAAAATGGTTTTTAAAAAGTGAAAACATTTTGTTCGAACTTTGAATGTTAAACATTTACATTTGAAAATTAATTGTATTGTTCAGACATGAGTGGCTTATTTTCAGTTACGAATATTTAGTATTTTCAATTATAAAATAGTTGATTCAAAAGAACAAAGAGAAACAAGTATTCTTCTGGACAAACAGTTCGTTTACTTTGACGAATGCGCAAAAAGTGGTCAAATAAAGTATATCTTTGCATAAAAATTTAAAGTTTACAGAAGTGAGTGTCATCTCGAAGGTACTCGCACGTTTAAAGCTCTTCTTTCACATAGCGATGCGGATTGTCAAACATTAAAAGGCGCACTGGCGTTGTTTGCGTTGAAAGTATAATGCGCGAATACATAAATGTCACATAGTGAGCCTACATATAGCGGCACTCATATCACAAGAGACTTGGGGCTTTTACACTTATTCTTTTTGAAACTTCGCGGCAGCTACGTTTCATATTGCGCAATGGTTTTTGTGCTTGAGAAGAGTTAAGCTACGATAATAACATCCGAGAATAGAAGTGCGACCAAATTTAATTCATTTCTTGTCTCTTGCTGTCCATCACTTTTCTATTTTTCTTTTTCATCATAAATAAGAAAGATAAAGTAACAAAATCAATTTATTATTTGTTATTTAAGTTCACAATTTTGTTGAAAAATGCAGATCCTCATACTTAAAATGGTTGATGTATAAAGTTCTGCATGTAATTATATTCTGACGTAATAGAAAATCATTTTTCACACTGTAATTTAATATTTTACATCCTTTTCAGTATTCATTTGCTATTATATTACTATGAATGAAGTTGAACGAACTGAGTGGATCTATTCATATTTGTCATTAGTATTCGTGATTTTTATTGAGTTGAAAATATGTTTTGATTGCGAGACGAGGAAGCATTTACTAATACATACTTCTCTTGACTCGTGATCTTATTAAAGAGAAGAACGATAAGAAGATTAATATTAAGAGGACTTGCGAGCTGCGAGAGAGACTCTTTCGTAACTTAATTCTCACGGTAAAATGTCTGGCACAGATACCGTCGTCGCGCTTTCGCAGTGCGGCTTTTTTGTGTCTCTCGCCACTTTTTTCATGTCTCATCGCGTGAAATATTTTCGTACAAATCCTTGACATTTGGTATAAAGTGGAAAGTGAGCTTTTCTTTTCAAACTGCAATTTGGTTATAACTCGTTAAAATATTCTAAGTATTATCTTACCACGCTGATTGATGTTAAGAAAGTAACTGTTCGTGTCACTTTAATATCAACGTAATTTACACAATAACGCTTCCAGATAAGAGAAAGTGATTGAAAAGTGCGAAAATAGTGTATCGCGGTTTTTATCGACTGGTCGTTTCAGTTGATTTTAATCGTAATTGGATTCATAAATACGTTACATTGAACGTTATTTGTCACTTTATTTATCACTTTAATGATAACTGAAAATTACATGACTTTGCGTTGATATTACGTGATACAAAAATTAAATGATAGTAATGAAATGTTAGATATTTCATTAAATTCAAGGTGTAAAGTAAGATAGACACTAACACTAATACAATTCAATTGCAGCATGTCTTGCTGGAACTGGAATTCAGATTAGGAATGACGAATGTTCATTTGACATGTTCCCTGATTGGGACTTGATATGGTCACTTGATTTTGTTTATTTTTATTCAGATCAAAAGTATAGTTGATTTCATTATAATTCAATTATTTCTAGTATTTATGTAATTTTTCTTTCAAGATATTTTATTTAAACCTTATCATTAAATAAAATATTAAGAATGTAAAGGAAAAACTGGATTGTCGTCAGTTACGTCCAATGACATTCATTTTCTTTTCATTCACACACAACAGGAATATCTTCTTTTTGTTGATTGCTGTTGCGATTAGCTTCGTTATGATTCAAAAAGTCGCTGAACCGGCTAACCAATGGTATTCTTCGAACGAAAAAATGCACTCAGTAAGCACTTCACTCGTGGCCGTGACGAGTGACGAGTATCATCATCCGGTGTCTATGATATTGGGATCGACCTCGACGTATCTTCTCTGTAACCAGTTTCCGAGAAAGTTTGCGAAATGAAAACAAAAAAAGCACACGAAAAAGAAGAAAAAGGAAAAGAAAACAGAAGAAAAGAGAAAAAAAATCGACTACGGCTTCTCGCGATTATCTTCACGTGCACGGCCATGGCCGCTCTTTTTATCCAACCCACTCTCCGTTTCTGTCTGCCGTTCGAAACCTTATCCCTTATATGTTGCTTCGTGATGCTGTTCCGGGAATTCATTCGTACGGAAAAATCAGTCTCGGATGAGCGCGTTGGCGAAAGGATAGGAAAGAATTACACGTGAATGCAATTCGAGAATTATTTCGAATCATTTTTTTACGCGACGTACAATTTTGAGCAAAGCTTGGAATCTTGTTATCCTTTGCCTGTGTCAAGATTATAGTCTTCCTTGAACTTGTTGTTTGACACGCGATGGATATTTTAAAGACACACACATATACACGATTTATTTTGTTCTGCAATAAATTACACAATATCGACTAAGACTTTTACGTCATTTTTTTGGACAAATTACACTTAAATGTCTTTGACATTCATTTTTATCGTAATACTTGAAAAGATTCTTCTGAGCTGTGAATAAAAAATTATTAAAAAAAACATTATCTTCATTTTAAATGAAATAGTCTTTGCAACTTAAATTTGAAAGAGATTAGATTTGAAATCGCATATAAGATAAAATTTCAGCAATAATAAGAATTCAGCAGATTCCAAAATCCAATGAAGCTAATTTTTCTTCATTTTAAAAACGAATGCGCAAAAATAAACAAATTAGTAAACAATTTTGGCGGCAAGTTATATCTATATAAAACCACAAGCGAAATGAGATTTTTAAGTTTGTTCGGTGATTAGTTCCGAACATTAATCTCACAGTCGAATCTAATTTGGCAGCGGCGTTTCAGAAGATGCTCGTATTCATAACTATAGCTTAACTATAGCAACCTTTTGCTAAATAAAAGTTGCCTGACAGGAAGAAATCTGGTATGTTGCACGAATGCTGACTACCAAAATGTTACAATAGGGTGCGCTGCGCAGGATGTTGTAGCTCTGAGCACTTATGCACACGTGCTTTGCAACGTGAGAAAATTGATCCTTTATCATCTGTACATTTATGTTACATGTTTTTTTTAGTTACAGAAAAATATTTATCATGCCATCAAATTTCGAAAACAAATTGCCTCTCATTTGTTTCACTTAATCTGATTGATCTTGTAAAGTCTCAATTACTAAATTTAACTAAAGAAAAACCAGGCACAATATAACTGTAAATGTACCTTTAAAAAATTAATTTGTATATCAATAGATTTACTATAGTTTATACTGATGAAGTATAAGGTCAAAGTGAAGGATTCCATTGGCATTGCTAATTCGAAATTAGTGTCTTACATAAATAAACATCTATACTAAAACAATTTTAAAGTTAAACGTGGTTAATCCGTAAATTATACGTGTCGTGGTAGGCATTAAGGTTACCTTACGACAAACATTTGGCAGTTTCTACGGTGTACACCCACATGTGTACCATTAATGGAATATCTTTGAAATTAATCGAGAACGTGCTTTGGAATAATTTCTCTGACTACTGCAGTCTCCATGTAAATGTACGCTTGACCTCGTGCAGTAGGTCGACGACGCACACAATTCGCTAAAGTCGACAAAAGTGAAAAACATACTTTTGAGCTTAATCAACGCGAACGTGCTTATCGAATATTCTCTGACTGGATTCGAAGTTCTCGGTTACACTTAATCGCTGGTTTAAAATTAAAACTGGATCATTGTTAATGCTTTTTAATTTTAGACAGAGACACGACCTAAAAGCAGAAGCCAGTGGCTTTAAGATAAGTCATTGAATTGCGCTTACGAACGAGCCATTTATTTAAAGATCCAGGCTTGGAAATTATTTTCGTGTAATGAGAAATGAACGAGATCGGCTCGCTTTCTGGCGTCGTCTAATTTTGATTCTCCTATTCATAGTTATACCAAAATATTACAGAATTGCTCCCAAATTAATGTCATACTTTTGTAATGAATCAAAGTTTGATATCAACTATACATAAAAGAATTTTTTTTAATATTGATGAAAGAAAGATGTTTTGTATCTTAAATATTATTTAAATGTCCCATTTTAAATAAAAAAAAAAGACAATGTAATATTTAATTTCGCAATGTAATAGCAGTATTTATGGATATCATTGAAAATATTTTCTACTCTTTTCTATGCGATGAAGTAGCAATCTTTTATATCATCCTTAAAAGTTTTAATCCTATGTGATAGCGGAAAAATGATTTCGCGCAGAAAAGCATAAATTATGTCATTACACAGTCATGAATTTTGATGGCCAATCGTGCGAAAATCAATGACCACAATTGATCGCGTGTAGTGAAGTTATTTGAATGCAAACAAGAAATTATATGCGTGAGGTCATACGTTATAGTCTGCTGGCTGGTTTCAACAATGTATTAAATCGTAGTCTGCACGCAGCTACATAGAATTACAATATCGAAAAAAAATTAAACACATTTTGTCTATACTTTTATTGTTTGCACAAAGTTGAGCCATCACTATTCTTTTTAATTTTAAATTAAGTAACAAACTACATTTTTGATAATAATAATGTACATTACTTTATAAATAATATGTTACGTCTGAATTCCCATTAGTTGTATTATTTTAAAAATATTATATGTCAATATAATTTTAAATGGTGATATAACTTTGTTCAAGATACTTTGAAATAAGTCTTTCTTTATAAAAAGCATTAATTTATGAACAAAACAAAAATGCACATTTTAATGTTTACAGTCTAATCTGCCAGATAGTGTGTCTACTATTATGCTGAAGTAAGTTATTTTCATTCTTCATACGTGCCAGTATTCAAAACATTTTCAAGTATTATATTTCACAAAAATACATAGGAGTATGTGTAAGCGTTGTAATTTAGAAAATAAAAACATTTGACTCGGAAACACTATACCTCATATATTACATTTTTAAAGCTTCTAATTTAAAAATTATTTATTATGAAACTTAGAAGAACTGATTGAAGTATTTATAACAAATTGTATTTACATTTTAAAATTATATGTAATATTCAAATAATAAAACATAATATTTTTTACTACATTTTTTTTTCTTATTAATACTTAATGGACTTTATTTATTACATGAATCCACTACGATAAAGCAGAATATGTTTCATATGAAAACTCATAACGAAATAAAATTATGACTACTCATAGTGAATTCACTTTTATATTTTATATTTTTTGTTATAATTTTCACAAAACCGAAATGATACTTTTTCATTTTAGCTTGTGCGAAAATATATGATGAAACACGTAGGTGTTGCATGCTATTATTTTCCATGTCGCTGTCAATTTGACCTTATTCAATCGCAACGGAGTCGAACCGCAAAATCACTTTTAGCCAACAATAGCGAATTGAGAGTTCAATGACGACCGGATCTGTAACATCTGGCTACATTTTTCTCCGCTCTGTACTACAGAATTATATACAGCCAGCAGATAATGAAGTATGATATTATACGCATCCGTCATATGAGTTTCGAGTTATGTATTGCGGTACACGACACACAATGAAATGGAATAAATTTAAAGTGTTGCTTTTTTAATGACATGCTTTAATTTATATAAAAGAGTGGGCTGAGTGATAAAAAGGAAATTTTAATAGGCTGCAATGACAGGGAAAATCGAATATCACTTTAATGAGCTTTCAATTTGATTGTATAAACGATAATATTAAATCAACGACTTTAATGTGTATTAAATATTATTACTTTCATTTAAAATGACGTTTTATTATTAGTAAAATGTTGTGAAAAAATTAATTTTTATGAGCTTTTCATGTTACTTATCCAGTCATTAGTGTATTGCAATATAAAATATTTCTATGAAAGACACATTAAATTGATATTACGTGTGCAAGTAAAACGTATTATTTAATTACGATTGAAATGAATATGATATATTTTATACAGATGTTATATATTTAATACAGATGGATATTTGCAAATTTACCTTTTTTACATGACATAATAAAAAAGAATTCGAGAAATCTTAAATTTAGAAATGTATCAATATTTACAATATTATGAATGTATCAATATTTCCAATAACAAAAAAATGTAACTTTATGTTTATTTTCTTAACAAACAATATCATTTTTAATGATATTCAAAAACAGTTTAAGAAAAATTACAAAATAAATTTACAAATGTATATTTTAAATACCGTAAACTGATATTTAAAAATGAAATAATTAATGACATAAGCAATGATGCTAATAACTATACTTGTTCAACATGTTGGTTATTGTTTCGTTGTTTCTGAACCACATATGTGCCTGCATTTTAGATTTATGTCTGTTTACGAACCTGTTATTTCACTTCCTGGATGTTATTGGAAAAATCAAAGGACAAAGAGAAGGTCCACGATTAGATACGGAGCTCTCGAAAATTGAATATCTTGAATGGTCTTAATTTACATGTCATTAGTGTCACAGACGCTTGTACGGTATAGTGTGTGCATTGCATTAGACTATCTTGATTTAAAACGTGCATATCTTTTATTCATATCGAAGTAGCAGTTCGTTCTCACAATAACAGATCGATCGGCATGTTTTTGCGGCTCCTTTTGACCCACATTTATGTAATGTGCACATCCAGTCAACAGACGCAGAGATACGGTCCAGCGCAGGACAACATGTGTGTGTTTGTGCATCGGCTGATAAATTTCAAAGTTAAAAAAAGGCTTTGACCGAATGAAAGAGACGGTGTGTATGCACGTGTGCGACGAGTCAATGGAACCCTCGATAATACTAAAACTGACACGTGGCAATCAGTACTCATTTTCATCGTACAATTTGCAACCTGCACTTATACGAATCTGCAACATGTGGCATCCAGTGTGTTACGAAAAATCGGAAGCTGTCGATCAGTAACCAAAAGTCTGCCATTCGTACACGTGTTGCAAACGCTTAATTGTAAAGCATAAGCGAAGATATGCGTGTTTAATGACAGAATACAATTGCCGTATAATGATCGGTTGTTAACAGTTATTTCATGCGATTCACAAGTATGCGAACAACTTTTTGTTTTACGAATTAAAAATATGCAAATTTTTAATTATGCTAATTTTATGGTAATGTTTGCGAATATACTTTTGGAAATATTGATGTAGAACTGAGATAGCTTGCATTTATGTGAAACCGGTATTTAAAAAATTCTTCAATTATTATTATTTAATTATAGCTGAGTAAAGTTTATTGCTTTAAAATATTCAAATTAATTAAACCCTGTACAATTTCTTTTCATTAAAGTTTTTTATGTTATAAAAAAAGTTTGTTAACTTTGACTTTTTACGTATTTTCGTTTTCCACGGAAAAAGTTATTGCATTTCAACCAACGAATATCAAATATCGTAAAAAATCATAAATTTTTATGTACCTTTCATAAATTTTTGTTTTTAAAACTGTTATCTCAATTTAAATCTTATACGCCAGCCATTTGTATATTTTACTTTTTGTTTGTAATAAAATAAAAATTAAGTTTTTTTAGTCGAATTTATGTCGTTTATGTCTGCTCATAAAATTCCGGACCTTGGTCATTCTTTATATCATTTTCTTATGTATTTCATTTTGATCGACATATAATTCTAACACTAAAATGTTATAAGCATTGTATATCGACATCCATACAAATAATCTATTCAACAATTGTGATTATAGATACTAAAATATAAACAAATAAAAATATATATCTATGGACAACATATTAGCATAATGTTAAGAAAAAGGACTCTTTTGTCTGAACATTTACCATCCATGTCCCACTATCAACAGGACAAAGAAGAAAGAAAAAAGAGAAACAATTTGCAAGGTTTTATTTTGCAATTTGTTTTTATTGGTTTGGTTTGCGATCACCTATACATGGAATTTACATAATCGAATTTCCGTCGGTCCATAGGATGCGACATGTGTGTCACGTGGCATCTGTAATCAAATAACAATGAGCGAAATCGACGAATAGAACGGAACATGTGCGTGCTCTCAACTGAAGGGTTATACTTGAGTGGTTTTCCGTAAAAGGGGTGACCGAGCATCTCCCAATTGTAACAGAAAGTAAGTGGTACGTCCTGTCCTTTCGTTCGATAAACAGTGAACACGTCACGCCAACTTGTGCGACATTTTTATCACGTAGCGCGTTTTTCTGTGCCTGTCTTGAATCAAGTATGCGATCCCCGGCTGAAAGATGCACGTATGCGTGGAATATTTGATGCATTTCAGTTCAGACGCTATCTTGGTTCATTTTCTCCGATTCATTTCTTGACGAAATGCGTGTAATTCAACTGACACACTTAGAAAGCCGTGAATTGACAATGTGAATACTAATGAGCTCAAATTTATTGATTCAACAAGCAAAAAAGATACAAAATGAATTATCGCAAAAAAAGTGGAACATTCTGAAATGTACGACGAACAACAAATTCATTGTTTTTTGTTTAATTTTAAGTACTTTAGTAAATGTGATATTTTATAGATTATTTGATGTTATCTGTTTTACATGAATTAAATTAGTATGATACTTCTTTGAATTTATATTTGGGATATTAATTTCACTTAAACTACTCAATTTTCATAGAATCTATACAATTCCGGTCTACATGAAGGTTATACGATCCTATTTCTTTTTTGATTATTCAGTCTTTATTTTTCGTGACTCATTTCAGTAATGACCTTGAAACAAAATTGAATACCCAAATAGAATCTCATTCGATTCTTTATTGACTATCATTATGGACAAAACATAAGATTCCGTTACTCCGCAGTCGAATTTCCCACTTAATGAAGTATCCTTTGATCTTTGCCGATTGAAACGCTTATAACTTAACAGCGACAACATTCGAATGCACTCTCGTTCGATCGCCAACAAATCTTCCGACAGACTTCATAATACATACGAAATGTACTTTCGAAGTATACTTTTATTCGTGTCACGATTCGATCAAATAATAATAGGTAATCATTCATACACACTTGCATATGACAACACCAAAATACTGATTTTCAAAATTATGTATGATAAAAATTATACATCCAAATGAGTAGATTTGTATATACTCCAATTATATTAGTTTAACATTTTGAAAAATTTAAATATTTTTTAAAGTAAAAATTGATATACACTAAAAAAAAAAATAAATAAAAAATTACAAGGCTCTGAAGCAATGTCAGGACAAAACAAAGTACTATAAAAATTACTAAACTTCTACGTAATAATTGTTGTGTATTCAAGAAAATGCAAGAAAATTTTATCAAATATTATTGAAAACACAATTATTAAACGAAAAAGTCTAGTAATTTTTTAATATTATTTTGCGACATTGCTATAGCAATGTCAGACTCTGTATACAGAGTCTAGTAATTTTTAATATATTTGTTCTCTTAGTGTATTTTTAACAATTTAATTTGTACTAAATTTTTTGTTCATTTTGTACTATTAACGATAGAATTTTTAATATATGTTTTATATTGTTGCATGAATGATAGTAACATAATACGATCAACTATATTACTATATGCAGCTAACTATGTTAAAACTTTAGAATAACGAATTTAAGCTCGATTATGATCAACAGATTACCCCAATAAGTGTAACGAGTTAACTGACAAGTCAGACCGACGAAAATTTATGACTGTGCTGGTATTGATGTCTATACAGTCTATTGTTCTTCTCGGTTAATTGAGTAATTCTCGTGTATGTACACGCGGCTTTCCTCATTTTTCGCCTCTCTACAGACTGTATTTTGACCGGCATATGTTAAAAGCTTTTGTGCTCTGCTGGTATACATGTGCATTAGTTTAAGGCCATGTCAATAACCCGAGATCGTCGTCGCGTGATCAGACACTGCGAGTGGCCTCGACCCTCGCTCTAACTACCCTCAGATGCTACTATATACAGATTGTTATAATACGCTTTTGTTTTCCTTTCTTTTTAAATTTACACCGATATTCCGAAGATTTTTTCGTGTATTTACACGCGCATTATTTCCTTTTGAATTAACAAAATGACATAAAACAAGTATTTTTTTCTCGTCGATTTCAAATTCCAACAATTCAGTGATGTAGAAAAAACTTTCTTTGTTGCTAAAGGATTTAAAAAACAAAAGAAAAACGAAACAAAAGACTTGGTCTTTATTAAACAAAGTTTAAGAAACATTTCTTAAATAATACGGAAGTATAATTAACGTTATGTTACATTTTATATTTTATAATACTTAGTTTTTAAAGTTTAAACTAAATATGAGATAAATTCTTTGGCTAAGAAAAGCGTTTCAATGTATAAAACAGACAAGTAAAAAGTGCATTGACTTAATGAAATTGCAAGCAGGTGTGCCCAACCGGTCAAAACGGAATAGCGTAACGACAACACCTGATTACAATTTTGTATGCTTTTAGTTGGATGATTATTATTACACAAATACCAGAGGCGGATTCCGCCGAATTAACATAGTGTAATATACATTCAACAAGTTTTTGCAAGAATTTTTCAACATTTCGTTGAAGATTAGTTTTATGTCAAACATTGAAATGAAATAAAAATGAAATAAAAAAAGTAAAAATAAGAAAAACTAAAACTTATATTTCTGTAACAAAGCTTTTTTTCTACTACCAGTATCAACATTTTTCTGGTCATAATTTCGTGAAATGAGCCTTAATTAAGGTTAAGAAAGTGCTAACGCCAGCTGTAAATGACCAACAGCTGTTTAGAGTTAGAAGTTGTTGACGTGAAGTCATAAGGCGTCTTGTTTTGCACTTTTATTTCAAATTTATGACGTGGTTTCATGAAAATTTAGCCACTCAAATATGACCTGTCAAAAGGCCAGTGATAAAGATTTGACTTAAGTGCGTTTTCTCGAAATCACTGGCGCCACTTGTAATCTGAACTGATTATTTAGTTGGAAAAAGAAAAAAAAAGCAACAAACGACTGACATTCAAAGTGGATAGAAATCTAAATGTAAAATAGCTTAAAGTATTTTCAAGTGGCGTTTAAAATGGCTTTCTGCTATGAATGAATACAAAAAGGGATACAAAATTCAATCAATAAAATACGTGAATTTGATATCGATTCCGTAGAAGTTTTGCGATCGTTGGAATGATCATAAATATACGATGAAAATAAAAATTAATATACAAAACTGGGCCACGTGACAGTGAAAGTAACGGCTCTCTCTGTAGGGTTTCCTTTACCTCTTGGTGTAGTGCGTCCTTTGTTTTGTCGCTTGCTGGCTTCACGCATTCACTTCCGGTGCCAACTGTTCGAGAAGGTTGCACTAAGGGAAGTACAACCATTATGTTCAATTGTTTGCAGCACGTGCTAGCAGTTTAAAGATTTTATTCCGTTACAATCTAACCTTTTTTTTAGTTTCCCTTTTTCGTATTATATAAACGCACATATATAGAAGATAATTTTTAAATAAGACAGTTTTAAGATGATTGAGTATGCGTAAGAGATTCTTGCCATCAAGAATTGAAGAACTTGTCTTACGTTCAATAAGTCAGGAATTGATAAAAGACGCTTTCTACATTGCGCATATAAAAGCATATTCTTATGTCTATTTTATAACGCAGACGATGCTTCGTGCTTTGAGTTTTATTCTCGCATGTATCAACAAGGCAGATGCCACAAGGCAATGAAGATATTTTCGGATGCTTTCTCGTGAGGGAAAAGTAAAAATGTTTCCTGTCATCTTTTAATTTGTCCATTAAAATGTATGCCAGAATATAAATGATCGATAGATATATAGATTTATTTTTAAGTTTGAATAATTAATGCAATAAATTTTCTGTGGAAAAACATGGTCAAAGTGTTACTAAACATTTTCTGAACTTTTATTTATTTGAATGTAAATTTTGAAATATTTCTCTTATATCATTTACTTGGACAGTTTGCATACTTTGCTGAAAAGGTCTTTCGCTATTCGCCTGCGAGTGGAAATTCTGAAAAGAATTCGTGGCGTCAGGGTCATTGTCATTATGCATTATTTGCCGAGTCAGAGAAGCGAGATTCCACCACTTTGACACTGAATATTAAGATTCATAAGATTCTGTTGATTCATCTATTGTACGCCTTCGTGTATTATTATTAATTTTATAATAAGAAGAGACACAATGATGCAGTATTATTTAAATATTATTTATAATCTTCCAGTTTCGCTTGTACAAGCCTTAGTATACTTAATTTGTTTTCTTTTATTAAACCTGTTCATCCGATATATGTAAATTTTGTAACAATCACTTTAATTAGACAAAATTAAATATCATTATGTCAACTTTTCTTCATACAATAAAGATGATACCAATTATTATCCTTGGAATTAAATAACTAAAACCCAAGTGTGGAAAATTATTTTTTTGCAATCTCTTGGTCCATCGCGAAAGTGAAATAAACAAGGCTTGGGCTTACTTTACAGCAAGCAATACTATTTTGTATCCAACTTTTATTTCTACTGCCACCTTAGTTAATCGACTTGAAACACTTTATTTGAAGAGCCGACCAGACATAGAGTTTGAATATATTTATGCGGTAGAACACAAGTAAGCGGATTCATTCGTGTTAGTTGTAGGTCGTCGTCACTATTCCCATCGGAAACGTAAACTCTCATTGCCAAGTGGAATCCTGCGGGACCATACCTGACTCAGCCGTTCGAGAGTATCGTTCTTGTGCATGTATATATACAGGTGTGTCTGTGTATGATATAGATGTATAAGTAATAGTATTTCAGTAATGCAGTGGACTCTTACAGGATTTGGCCACAGGCATCGTCGCGCAAGTATACTCTTTCTGAGGAAAGTTTAGCAAGCTCATATAAGACTTTACTACAACATCATAGTCACCCTTAGGGGTGATGTTCCCACCTCAGGAAGCCTCAGCTGTTTGCCAATGGAAGCCATAGAATGCGTCAGTGTGTGCTTGCTATTTTGCAACCACATATCTCACGAGCTATCTGTCTAGGCGCGATCACCCAAAAGGAAGCAAACGAAACACATTTGCGGTCGTAAAAGCTGCGCACTGTAAATACAGCTGAAATGTTTTTGCCATCATCATGATAGGCTTAACAAAAACTAAGTACATCTTTGCCACGTATGGACATAAAACTTAACTCGATAACGTCGCGTTATTTGCTAACTCTTTCCGTTGCCGAAGCTTATTTGGAAAGTTCACAGAATATATGAGCAAATTAAATGACGATGGTTATCGTAATATTTTCCGGTTATCTTTACTTATCAAATTAAGGACAAACATTTTGTTGAGTTTTAGTTTACGATCATTTTAACTTTAAAAACCTTCAAGTATTATTCATCAATGTCTAAAAATCATAACTAATAAAATACAACCGCACTCAAGATCCCTTGCATGTATCTTCTGTTTAAAATATAGATTAAGTGACAGCATTTTTGTATCCAGCTGGCGTCTTGAGTATCATTGCTCGCACGTTCTAGGAAAATGTAAAGAAATTTTTCATGCGATGTAGGCGAGTGCGCGCGCTCGTGCTCCAACACTTTTTTTTATCTTCCGTGTTTTTTTATATATGTACAATATAACAAGTAGCATAGCACGACTGGTAATTTAAAAAAGGGATCCTTTGATTGAAGAACGTACACGAGTCAGAGTCGGCACACAAGACGGTAGTAAGGTCTGTTTGGTCGTTCCGCCGTCCGAGCGTGACGCGTTCAACAACTCATGCCGACAGTATTTTACAATTTATTTATTTATTGAAGGTCGTTGAATCTTTTTACAACAATTATTTCTTTTACATAATCCATTATTTTATTCTGTGTCAGTAATTGGACCGTTTTGTTCTTGTTCCATAATTATTGTGAGAATTATGGCACTATCTTTATAAGCGTGAAATTTATTAGTCTAATAATATTTCTTGGGATAATGAATCATTATGCTAATTGTGCCAACAATGGTGCCAAGAGTAATACGTAACTGACTAATTGAATCGTTGATTTTTATACTTTTAACGTAAATTAATATGAATTCGAGCTTTCGGTTGAAAGTTGCATTTCTCGCAATATAGAAGTTGTACGCTTCACAAACAATAAATCATTTGGATAGCAAGCTGTTTGACCGAAGTGAAAACAGTTCACTTTACTCCTTTGTTTTACCTCGTTAAAACAAATCGAATCTTTGCACGATTCGCTTTTCTTGCAAAAACTGAAACAACGATAATTACGTCTGCTTTGTAAATTGAGATTTAAAGTCTACATTGCAATTAACATCTTGTAATGATATTTGTTAATTACATTTGTAAGTGTATGCATTCATTTCATTTTGAAGCGAAAACAAAAACTCGAATTGAGTAGCAAAAATTAATAAAAAACTGATAATGAATTTTCCATTAAAGTAAAGCTTAATGCAAACGTTCAGAAAATTTCAATTTGTTCAATTTTATATTCGATAGAATATGCATCATTTATTGGTGTCTTCGACCCGAAGTATTAATGGGTAATAATTGTTTTTTTACATAACAATTTTTTGCATTATGAATTCAAGTATTTTTCTATGAACATTTCTTCGTTCTTTCAACATCTTAAAATGTATTATTATTTATATTAAATATTTATATTCAATTTCTTTCAGTGAAAACGATTAAGAAGCTATTTTGTCACTAAATGAACATACAAAAAATGTAATATTTCTCTCGAATGAAAATTGTCTTCCTTTGATTTCGCGGCAATTTGAAAATTCCTTCCTTTAACCTTCCACTATTAAAAAGCAGTCTAACTGGTTCAAGCGGCAACCAGTTCAGGTTTTATTATATTACGTCGGCTTCCCCGTGGCTTATTGATTGCTTCGGTCCGACCAAGTGTCCAAATAATACTGACCATACTGACACGACATTTATGTAATATCTAAATCTAAGTATGAAGACACTCGCGCTATGTTTCCTTGGCAACCGCATGGATCAACAGTCGCATCTTTGTCGGCTGCGATTCAAACAAGTGGGAAAAAGACTTATCGTTTCGTCCTTCTCACTTTTGGTTAGAAACTTGTCTTGCTTTCCCACGCTTCGTCAGGTAAACGTTTTTATTTCGACTCAGCTTAGTCTGCAGAATGCCGGGTACTGCGTTACAATGCGTCAAGAGTAATGTTCACTTCAAAATCAATGTTTAAGTTGATTTAAATAACTTTGGCTTATGTTCTTTCGCAGCAACGTATATATTATCAATGCACTTGCTTTAAATATCGTTGAAATGAAAAGATGTTAAATTCAAAATTGTATTTTATGGAAATAAAATTTTGAATTTAGTGCTTAGTAATTATAATATTTTAACATTACTCAGTGCTAAAGATTACTTTAATAGATAAGCAGAAGTCTGATTAAAGTTATGTTCAAACAGATTAAAATATTTTTTCACGTTTGTGAGTATCAACGGTTAACAGTCAACATTAAATTAATAGTCTAGATGTTTGATTCTAATCCAGTATTTATTTTTTGCATTTAAATATTAAATATTCATATAATTATTAGAATCAAAGTTATCATTATATTCTAAACTATAAAATTAATAGACTTGAAATATTTATGTGTTACTTTGATATTATAATTATAAAATAATGCTTGTCAATAATAAATTATAGTAGAATAGTGTTACTTTTTATTTTTCGTTTAAATGTACGTGAAAAACGAAGTTCAAATTATCATATAGCTATGATAAATGGACAATCGTTTTATTTTAAAATTTCTTAAGTAAAATTAAAACGTATGTGTCGTAACGTGAGTAATTAGATCTTAATGATTCTCGTTACATTACGTCTTCCATGCATAATTTCCAAGGTAAAATCCGAGTAATTTTAAGGAGAAGTAATTTTACATTCATTATGACTTCCAGCCGATTATTATTATGAGCTATTGTTTTTCTTTTTTATAATTTTTTTTGCAATATAAGAGTATAATCCGATTAGATGTTATATTTCTGAGATTTGCGAACGTAATTCATAACAAAGTATGCATTGATACTGGCGCGGAGAAAATTACAAGAAGATTAGAATTGAATATTTCCTGTAGAAAGTGAATACTTCTTACGATAGAAATATTTACAATGTCAATGTATTACATAATGAATCTGTTCAATACATTGTCACATTGTTATTATTATTCGTTCAGATTTGAGCTTTGACTTTGTGTATGATAGTAAAATTAGTTACGACTGGTTACAATGAATTGGATGTTGATTGAATCATTGTTATGGTTTTTTCAAAGTTAATTGTAATTGATTAATTGAACAAGCGTTTGTGAGGAACATGTACTGAATGGAATTATTTAAATATAGTTATGCTAGGACAATGGTGTCACTTATTTTTATCTTACATGTAGTATATATATTGTTACCACGATTGAATGCTATTTAAGTTAATTTCTGTTTAAAAAATAATTATGAATTATATAAAATATTATGAATTTATTTAAGCAACTGTATTATAATTTATTTTATAACATTACGTTATGTTTTTTTATTTTTTCAGACGATATATCAAAATAAAAATATTTATGTTAACTTAAAATAAATGGTGCATTTTATTCGAAATTAATATTATAATTAATTCACTATAAAAATTAGAAGAAGATATGCCCTAAAGTTTCATTTTTAAATCCCAAATCAATTACCGAACTTTCTACTTTTACATTTGGTGATTTATTTGACACAAAGTGATAGTTTCTCGCTTTGAGTTCCGAAGAAAATGTTTACATTGCGGTAAAAGAACAGAAACTCACAATTAGTGTTTAGCATTTTTTTAGTCTGCCTTTGTTGACGCCGAGGATAATGGTTTTATAATGAAATTTTGATAGATTTAAGTTTTAAATTCTCACTCAAAAATGTATACAATTATTTTCTAATAAAATAATTCTTAAATAATAGATTTGATTTATTCAGAAGTAATTTAAAATGATTTTTAATTTAAATTAAAAAAATGATCAAATCGTCTTCTTAAAAAGAGTCCATTGTGTTTTCACATACTGTTTCTTTTTATCCATGTAGTTACTCCAGCATTGAAATGTTGAAATCGCAAGTAAAAGAAATCGGACTCTTATTAAGAATATATCAGATCCACTTTTGTTGATCATTTTTATTTCCCCACACAAAAAGATGAACGAAGAACTTGCATTTCGGGACAGTTCTTAAAATTCCTGCTCATCAATGACGATTAATTTCGTGCCCTTTTCTTTTTCTTTAAAAGTAGTCCAACATAAACGAGTCTTCTCGAGGATTCTGAGAAAAATTTGATCGGCACAACGGGACCGATACATCACGAATTTGGCTATAAAATGACATAAGAGAAAAAAACGGGAAAAGAAAAATAGCCGCAAGAGAGAAAAGGAAAAAAAGGTGGTAAGATGGAGGGAAGTGTTTTGTTTGAGTGGCGCTAAATTGTACTTACGGACTGGAATTTTTTTGGGATCGATGGTCTCAAGTTTACGCTCAACTTGGTCCAGTCTTTGGCGCAGGAGCCCGCTCCTGTCGGCCAGCGAGGTCATCTCCGCGGTAAGCTCCGCGAAGATGTCTTCGGCTTTGGCGATCAAGGATGCTAATTGTTTGAGCGAGGCCGTGAGTGCACCGTTGGCAACGGCCTCCAGCTCGGCGCCAACCGGCAGGCCTTGAGCTGCCGAGCCTTGGGGCACGTGCCCCCGGCACACATACTGCGGCTCTACCTTGCGAATCACGAACGGCATTATTATGCAAAATTGCGAGCACACTCGCGCACTTAAACATAACACACTGACAACTCAAAATTCAGCCTTCTTTCATTTTTCATTTGTCACCATATTTGTTGGATTCACATTTTTGAATCAGAAAAGAATCACTTTTCGCACCAAACTCGAATGGTTTATCCAACTTTTTGTTTTAAGTAGGAGTGAATTTACTTAAGTTGAATAAAACATTTGAATCAAACTTTTTCTTGTTTGCGAAATAGTTTAGAACAAACTATATTAAGTTATTGAAGAGATGGGATTTATTTCGCGACAAAAATTGTCGCGTCGTAGGAATCATTTTCGATGATTTTTTCGATATAAAAAAATGGACCGGGGCCGGGACGGTGTAAGCGTCGCGACAGCCGTACGCGTAGTGCCGGCCGGTTCAACGGTCCATTCAAATCGAATGAATGCTGCGTCCCGCCTTTCTCCGTGACGTCATCAAACCGAAGTTAGCGCCATCTTTATCGTATCTTGGGCAATGGGTATCTTCGTAGGGCTTCGCCCATAAGGTAAATGTACCTTTTCGATTTGTGGCAAATAAGGGATCGCGAATATGCGCGAACGTCGGTCATTTATGTCGATGTGGTATTTTAGAATTTTACTTTGCATAGATAAATGCAAGGATAAGGGTACGATTTGAAGGTATTGATGTTGACCACTGTATAACATAATGTCGTGTAGATTAATTATATATAAAAAATATGTTTTTAAACAAATTATAATTTTGTAGAAACATCAATATAATTTTCAGATTTTACTTCGAAACTTTCATATTTGAAAAAAATGACTAAATTTGAATATTGTATATATGACTATTGCAAAATAGATAGATAACTTACCTACTGATGTTAAAAAAAATGTTAATTTAAAATCCATGACTTTTTTCATAATAATCATAACAAGTTTTAAGTGAGTATATAATCATATTGACTTTAAATTAACATTTTATTTACATATTTTGACAATAAAAAACTATTATGTTCTAATTTTATAAGTGAAATTTAATTTACATTACCTGAGTGTGATGGTCGTATGAATTTTTGCAATAATTCAAAATTCCCTTACCTTAATGAGGTATTTCTTAGGTAACCTTTTTACTTCTTTACTTAGGCTTAAAATAGTCGTTTTTAGGGGCGTGCTTCTGTTTTCACTGTTGTTATTCAAGGCAAATCAAATTCGGCTAAAAAATATATAAAATAATATACTAATTTATATATTAAACAATATAATAAAAAAAGGAAGACATGCATCCTTAATTTGAATATGAATGAATAAAGCAAACGCGGAAAATAATAAAACATCAAAATTTATTCAAAAAAATGTATATTTCTATTTGTTTAACAAAGCATGTAACAATGACTAAATCGTTAACACTTTTCTTTTCACAATAACAAATGTTAAGCCTAACATAAACGCACATTGAGACATTCGCTATCATAATGGCATACAATTTTGATTGCGAAAATTTTATATATTCTAATTTTGGACCTAATATTAATAGAGACACATCATAGTGCTCATTTATCTTATGTTTAACATAACAAGTTCAATACGACGACACACTCTAGTGAAAAAAGCAGTCTGGATATAGCATGGATGTAGTCTAGATATCCCTTGTCAGACTATATCTAGACTAATTTTTCCACGCGGACACAAAAATTAATAAAATAATTTATGGTTACAAATATAGAGACTCTATTTTGGCTAAAAATTGTTACTATAACTAATCATTTTGTACTAAATACATAACAATTTCTGACAAAATTATACGTTTAAAAAGATACTAGATACTAATTAAATCGTTCTACCAAAATAATATTTCTATCTGAATTTCCATTACAAAAAAATATTACTTACAGTATTCTTAATGGTTACTTCTTAATAGTTACAAATCAGTTTTCATTATTATATATATATATATACTGTTTACAGATTGGTCAATGGTAGCTTATATAAGTCTAATACATGAAATTCAGAATCCATGCATAGAATCAATATTGTTATTTCTTTAATGTGTATCAAATCACACGCACAGATTATATTAATTACTTAACTTTTCACACTTTTTTCGTGCAATTTTGTATATTTAGTATTGCGAGGGTGACAAAAATGTATAGTTTCTATATTATAGTATTAATCATTTTTCAACATTTCATATAAAGACAGTTATATTTATTATAATTTCACGCATTAATGCTGATTTCTTAAATGTTATTTAAAAAATTATTCCATTTTTCTGATATTAAAAAGTTAAAACTGAAGCTTTTTTAATCATTTACACATAAAAGAATTAAAAAATAATTCTTAATATTTCAAATTAATACGAATTTAATTAACACTTTATTTCTCAAACCGCTCGAAATCGTATACATGTGAGCGGAGAAGGGGAACAGCCAATAAATTTGAATTTGTTTACTTGTGTGTGTGTCGCGATGCGTTCATTGGTTCCGCGGATTGTGCGCCAGTGCCGTATTTACTCGCAGTATAACCTATTCCTAACCTACACAGTTAAGATTTGACAGACGTAAATAAAGAAAACCACGGAAGGAGATCATAATTTTTAAAAATGTTGCCAAAAATAAACGGAAGAAAACTATAGATAAGACGAAATCTGACAACATTCCATTACAAAAAGGAAATGATATTAACAAAATGAAATTTCTGTATCACGCTCCCAATTTGTATGCGGTACTGGCGCATCGGCTGTCACGTGAATAGCGCGAGGCATGCGACAGGAGAGGGGATAACCGCATGAGAAATAAAGGGTTAAATATTGTAATTCCAAATTGTAACTTTTATGTAAATGCTGTTAAAAATAAAATACATGAAAATGTATGTGAAATAAAATACTATGAAAATGTATGATGTAAGTTTGTTTAATTGATTTGAATTTATATTTTAAATAGCTGCAATAAATTTGCAGAGGTTTTTATAATGAAAAATGTTTAAAATACGCAGAATATTTTTCATGTTGTTTGTTAACTTTATTCTTTCTACTTCTTTATTCAGATAAAAATTAAATTAAAATGTGAACCAATATTTGTTCAACTTTATATTGCTCATATATGCAGTCAACTGTAGTTACATTTTCCGTAATGAAATTCAGTATTTTTATTAAAATTACCTGGTCTATTAAACAAATTTACAATTTAAGTGCGAATAATGAGTAAATTAAATTATACAATTTATTTTTAAATTGTATTAATTATATTTTATGTTATAAAAGTTTATATAAATACACATTTATTAACCGATAAATTAATATGAGAGTAAGTTGTCAGTATAATAAGATTTCAGTATTTATGTTTTATACCATTACTATTTATCATAAGTTAAGAAGATTGGTCGAGTTCTTTCAGCAAAACTTGTTCGGATGTTAAATTTTACATTTATGTAATAGAATCTAAAAACGTGTTTATTATTAATACTACTCACTCTTTTAAATTTATTTACCAATTCTAAACACTGCTATATATTTTAGAATGATTATGGAAAGAACTTACTGACATAATATGTCTGTAAGCTTTAAGAATTAGTCAATTCGAATAAAAAAAAATCAATATTGAAAGAAATTTAATTAAAGTCATAAGTTTAATTATTATTATATATATAATAATAAAAAAGTCATACAAAAAATAATATATAATTTTTTGTATGACTTTTGAAGTACTTCTGTAACATGATCTATGAAATTAATGAGTCGTCCTGATTCGCATAGTCCACCACAATGTTTGACAACGATTGATCTTATATTCATATTATTATATATTCGATTTGAAAATATATTATACTTATTATATAAATTTATATATAGACAGCTATATTGTGAACACTTGATAATAGTTATAAATTTATTTTGATTATTTTTATTTACATTTGTTTAATTGTAATAGAATTTTTTCATGAAATAGATTATTCTTATATTTTTGACAGACATATTCATGCTAGTGTAATTATTGGCTGCCGAACAAAATATATTTTATAATAATAATAAATAATGCAAAATATAATCATTGTAAAATCTCGTTAATAGATACTAAAATGATCATAAACATTATTCTAATTTTTTAAATAAATTAAACAAATTGCGTTATAAAGTTAATGTAAGCTATACATCAGTTTCTCTAACTGTGAGCCTTTTTAACATTGGCCGGCGAATTTTACTTCATGCTAAAAACGCTCAAGGTTAGAGGCTCTGCTCTGCATCTAATATATATAATAAATTAACGTTTTCCAATGCGGAGTTAAACATTAAAAATTCAATTATTTGAAAAATATTGTCTAAATTACGGGAGTTTTCATGAAATACAATTATGTAAGCAAGAAACTTCTTAGAAACATAAATACGTCACACTTTCTCATATGATCATAAAGATATGATCCACAAAGATTCTCGACAATTTTTCACAAACAAGCATTCTCATAATAATATTTAAATCTATGAATACTCCTGCGTTCATTGCATACGGAGTATTTTATCTATCTAATTTGTTCAATTCAATGTCATTGCATTTATTATTAATATTTCTTATCAGCATAGAATATGCCTTTTTTAAATATCGTAATATCATTCAGATTCAAGTCTTTAGTAATAATAATTTGATGGACTAACTTTACAGTTTTAGCATTACAACTTCAAGTTATTGATGGGCTCGTAAGTTCTCTTATGAAACATAAATCGAAGAATATTAATGTTTCAAATATAATTAAGTATATAACAAGTAGCTGTTTAAATATGTAGTCATAAAATTATGTTAAAAATAATTTAAAAATATTTTTGTATTTAATATTTGTATCCATTAATCTTAAAAACTTTATTTTATAAATATCTACGTAAAATTCATTGAAATAAATAAACTACCATGAACCTAAAGTTCAGCACATAAAATGTGTATTTTCAGGTTATTAAAGTATATTAAAAATTTTTGTCGAACACTGTTGGCTTACTATTATTACATTATTAAATCTTTTAAACGTTAGTTTTGATATATCACGTAACTAATATCCATTTAGATTTATTAATAATATAGTTAATGAGTAATATAGCGACTTTATATATACATATTTAATCTAGACATTATCAATTTAATAAAAATCTATATTAACTTTGTATAAAACTAGTCAACTGAAAAAAAGAAAAAAATTTAAAAAAAACTATCTTCGTTTCGATTTAAAATATATAATTAAAAATTTTTCTTTAAGACGTACAGGTGAACGTGATTATTATTAATATGATTTACTTTCGAAAAACTCATTTACTTTAATACGTGAAATAAATATTTATGTTTATACACATTTACACTTACAATAATATATATGAGAAGCTTTATTCTCATATTGATAAGGGAATAAGGATTGTAAATGCAAATGTTTCAATTTCATTCAATAAACTGTACATATTACCAGTGTAACATGTAACTTAAATCTGATAAGTATTTATTAATATTAAATTTCATTATTGATTTTTTCAGTTTTTAATTTTAATTAATGTCCTTGAGTATTATTAAATGTACAAATCTGAAAAATCAGTGTTTTGAAAGTAAAGCACATTAAGCATAATTCTATTTTTCGAACTTTTTAGAAAAAGTGTTCTAGGCAATTTGTATTGCGTATTATACTATTCTCTAATCTGACCATAGTCAAAACTACAATTGGGCCCCATAAAGTCTTTCCTGCAAATTTTTCGAGTCCCTTTAAAGGTAAAGGTCCAAGGTTTAAGATTTTATATACAATTTAAATAATGTTCTTATTTTGTTTAAATAAATTCTTTTCATTTAAAATGAAAACAGCTGAATACATTATTATTGCCAATTAATTTCCAAATTATTGCCTGAATACTGCCAGCTTTTTGCTATTCATTACTCTTCCCTTCATTCGAATATAAAATTGTTATCAAAATTAATGCGTAATTGAAACAATTTGTAGAAAAGCCTCAACGATCACAATTTTAACCACTTGTAAAATGTATATTGTTAAAACGTTTTAATAGATCGAGATTTGTGTAAATGTAAAAAATATAGTACTTTAATTTCCATCTGACATATGTCATGTGACACTTTATCGGATGAAATGTAAAATTGATTTTCGACATTTTACGAAATAATTTCATTTTATTTCGTTAACAATATTTCACGAAATAAATTCGGTTCATACATTTTAATGTTGAATTAACGCTGTTTGTCTTTGTTTTGTATACCTTTGTAAGTTTCATTCTGTAATTTTGGTATATGTAACATAACATAAGAGCTCTTAATTTAATATTTATCTGTGTGAAAGGTCAAACGTTATGAGTACCACTTTAACAACATTCAACTTGCAGTTCACACAAATACAATTATTAACTAATATATTTCACATTAGTTAGAATATTTTAGATGAAATATCATAATACATCTCGTAATTTTGAGATCAATTTCCATCCTATCATACATGCAAAACTAGTTAAGCTACGTTTTTCATTTTTCAAGTGCCCTCTTTTTCTATTATTCATCAATGGAGTGAAACACTATTTCAATTTATAAAGCATTTATTAAAGACATGATTTTTTACTATTTTCTTTAATTTTTTATTCACCTAGAAATTGGACGATTATTGATTATTATGGTTCCTATAAGAGAAGATGATATGGTCTCAAATTGCTCTATTATAACTTTGCCGCACAAGGGCAATACTGTAATAATCAATAATCGTTTTTTTTCAACAATTTTTTCATTTAAGTGCACACAAATTTTATGATTTTAAAGCGTTTTGACAATTAAATATGCTAATTATTGCGATTTTGAATGTATACGTCTGTATATTAAATTTATATTCAATGCAAATTTGTGTGCACTTAGAAAAAAAAAAATAAATATCAGTTTTCCGTTTTTAAATGGTAATTTTCAAAGCAACGATGTTATTTTTTACTTATATTTTAACAATTAATATATCTTTACACAAATCAGACAATGCTTACAGAAAATATTTATTTAGCTTAATATGATATTTTTAAGTCAACAAACTGGACATGTCTTATGAATATTGCTTTTGTAAATAGATCAGTTACACGCAAAACGATTTGTTCCTTTTTTCATTCATCGATAGAAATGTCCACTTTTACAAGTCAATTTCGTCATCCAAAACAAAAAAAAATGTTGCATTCATTTGAAACTATTCCTCTATTTTCGTTTGTATAAATTCGACTCGTTTTCGATATTTCAATACAAACAAAGCTCATCACTATGGTCTTTCACGTATTTTATTGCACTTTGCATTTAAAATACTTACTATCAATTAAGAGTATTTATTTCAACGAAAAAACATTCGCGAATAATGCTTCGCAAAAATAGTGTGCAATTCGCCTCTTACTATACTCTCAATAAAAGCGTATTTGTTTTATCAGTTTTTTTTATTTCTCTTTCTCTTTTGTATTTTTTAATTTACTATTTAACTTCAGATTCGCTTAAATTCATTTCAAAGATACTTGTATATACGTCAGCCACATTTCTTCAACACACAAATACATAAAGTACGCAAATATATAATAATCTGTACAATGTAGCGGCACAGTTATTTTTAACCATTTTTGCAATATAATTAAAATTTGTCCAAATTACATGTTGTTCTTATTGCAAAGTATTAATTCAACTTTGTCTTATAGAACAAAAAGATAATTTTTCATACAGTTTGATTAAAACTGTTTACTATAAACTATATTATATATAATTAACAGTTTATAGTTTATAAACTATAAACTGTTAATTTTACTACTATTAATTTAATGATGAAATGAAATTAATGAAAAATGTAATTTGTACTACTTAACTATAATGCAAAAATGATTTTACTTAATTTGTATTAATTTATTCGACAATTGTTTATAATATTTGTATTTTTTCCCTTAAATAACTAGATTCAGTAAAATTTTTGTGTTTTGATATGCAAGCGGCTATTCCGATCGTAATCAGGAAAACATGAACTCTTGATAAATAAAAATCAAACTTATACTGACGAAAAATCTTTCATATTTGCTGTAGAAATATTTCGTCTGATTACTTATTACTATGCGAACCAAGATACATTCGAACTTATGTCATCATTGTGATGTATAATTTCGTAAACGTTGCCTTTAAAAAATGCAGGCTGATTTCAAGGGACATGATGCAATTTTATTTTCATTATTGGTTATTTTGTGTGTCACGTATTTACAGTTTACAAATATTTATCGACGCGCTTAGATTGTAAAATATTTGCTGTGTAATCGACTTGAACAAACAGACAACAAGTTTTAACATAAATTGAATGTTTCATTAAGTGATAGAAACGAAAGAAAATCGTCATCTATTGCTATATTTGCTTTTATTATTATTATATCTTTCGATCAGTGTAATAATAATTTCACTGGATTAGTTATTATTGTGTTGAGTTGAAAATAAATTTTTGAGATATAAAAGAAACATAATTTATGTTTGGAAATGTACAAGTTGGTAAAGAAAACTTATGTGTTTTGTACAAACATTATTTGTATATGATAGGAACTGTACGTAAGTGTATTTGGCCTTAGGAATGTTGGTTAAGTAAGTATTGTAGTAAACATAATTGTTTAATCTTACATAAAAATGTTATTCATATGAAATGTTTTGTTTCTTTGTATCATACTTTTAGTGTTGCCTTTGCTTTGCAAAACACTCAGTATTTTTAAAAATGTGTAAAGCTCATCTTGTTCGAGTGCACCGTCCGAGATGCGTTTTTATTGAAAAAACATGATTATAAAATTTCTAAGGAGAACAGTTATAATTTTTAACATTTAAAAATTTGTACAGTAGTTATGTTATTTGAAAATGTAATGAATACACTGTTCACAAAAAGTGTGCTTTTCAAATCGCTAGAACTGTAATTTTAATGAAAAAAGCTTATTTCCTGAAATGAAATGTGAAATCCTCTATTTTAATCATTCGAAACTTATTTTTTTAATAAAAGATAAAAAAAATCAAAACTTTTTATTTCATAAAATAACGAAATAACGGTTTTGTTTATTTTGAAAAAAATGAGAATTTCAATGCTGATCAACAACAGTACCATTTCTATGCAAACTAACTCTATACAAAAGTTTGGATTTGGTGAGAAATGAAAGAAAACAGTTTTTGTGCTATTTTCCTTAATTATAAAAAAATTCACAATTGTAACCATATTAAAATAGAGAATTTCGTTTTTAATTTTAAAAACAAAGATTTCAATGAAAATTGATAATATTATAACGATTTGAAAAATTTGTATTATCTTCTTATTTGGATGATACGTTTTTTGCGAGCAGTGTATAGTTAATTAAAAATAAATTGAGCAAACAATTGTTTACTAACAATGTTATATTAAAATGAATTCAAGAACGTACAGAGAACAAATTTATTATAAATACTACACTTTTCAGTGATTTTGCGAAAATGTATAAAAGCATTTAAATGTGAATGCTTAATATGTCTACCAAAGCATGAAGGTAGATGTATTCGAGTAAATGTTCAGTTTAGATATTCACGCCACTTTACGTAGATTCAAATACCTAAGCTACGCCCGCTCGAAATCCAAACGAGTCGAGCGGTCACCTATTCATTTACACTGAGGATAATGCCCTAGTTAGCCTAAATAAAACCTAGTTGAGAAAACTAAATAATAAAGGTGTTATCGTCCGACTAGATTGTATATTTCATATGACTAAATATATATAGTTCAAATGAGAATGTATAATTTACTAAACTCTTTAGTTACACGAATATAATTCTTTATTTGACACGAGTGGGAAAAATTATTGAATCTAGGGATATAAGAACTTTATAACCTGCAATTTAAAACATGTCAAAATAGATTTTTTATTAAATTTTTTATGTGCACATAAAAAATTTAATATATAATAATAATAATAATTGAGTAATACTTTTTATCATGATAAAAATAAAATATAATATTTGCTTACATTATGTTATACATATATTTTTTCAATAATGTTTTAGAAAATTAAATAATTAATTTGTATGACA